>OX388313.1:4379650-4687650 GCA_947579605.1 Athripsodes cinereus
TATTCTTAGTCAAATTTTCAATAAACAACGAGGAGTATTTATGAGAGTATTTCAAACAAAAATAAATGGGGTATCAAGTAGTACAAAGTCTATAAATGGATGTTGTAAAATTAATAATATTTAGTGTCAATAGAACTTGTTTAAAAATGTTAAATTATTGAATTATGACTAAAACAAGGATTTTGAGTAAATTAAAAATGTATTATTACCTGTCCATCGCTGCTACCCAGAACTGAGTTGAGAACAAAATCTGGAGGAGCAATAGTATCCATCAACAGAACAGCTTCTGGTTTTATACTACCGCAGAGCTCTATGATTCCATCTCGGAGATACTGGCCAGCATCTTCACTCACAAACTTGCCCTGGTGACAGACAGCACAATATTATTATAATACATTCAGTCACCCTAGATACTCCTATGTATTGAATCATGACGTTTAATTATTTAGTATGAAAAGTACAATATGTATATTCCCAATCTTACCATGTATAGTGTTCCCAGATGCTTCTCTAGATTCCAGGCTCCGTACAGGGAGACCAATTTCATGAGAACCTCCTTACAATTCCTGTCTTTCATATTCAACACAGACTTGTAGAATGCATCCAATATAGTGTGCTGAAAATATAACAATTCAAATTCACTAATAATAATAATAAATCATCAATGATTGTCTAGATGTGTTATGTTATACAGTATTATATTGTTATCAGATATCTATTTAATATTTACCTCAGCGAATATAACAGAAAGTGTAGCAGCATGATATGACTGTGTGTCATTCCTCACTGAGAAGTTGTCTTTACCGAGTTTAGATAGTCTCTCTATCTTACTGGCAGTCACCTGAAGGTAGTAACAGATGAGCCACTTGTATGCACTCAGACAGACTGCAACACAACAAATAAAATACATAATCAATAAGCAGTCTATTCATCATCATCACTATAAATATAATTCTAACCATGTAGGTATAAATGTTCATAATATGTGAGAGTAATACCTTCAGGATCTACAGCTTCTCTAGTAGAATAGATCTTTACAGACTTGGTAAGCTCTTGACAATGATTTAAGAATTCGGCTGTCCCATATGGAGTCTCTATCTTCTCTCCCTTGTTGACTTTCTTCCATAGCCCCAGTAGCCAGTTACTTGTCTGTTGTATGAGAATACTATTCTCTCCTTCATACGTACAGTTGCCATCATTCTCGTTTCTCCAATCACCAATACCAGCAGCTGTAAATAAACAAACAGGCTGTTTAACATCATGCCCCTAAGTATTAGAGAAGTTACTGTTTTTGTTGAGTTTAGAAGAGCATGTTATGGTTGGGTATCAGATCTTCCACTGGAGAGAATGCAGGATATTTTGAGATTTGTTCTGTGATTTGTGTTGTGTTTTGTATGGGATGATGTATGTGTGTTAATATGTGGTGTGGGATTTGTGATGTGTATGGTTGAGGGATATATTGTTTTTTTATTTTATATGGAGTAATGGTTTATTTATTTATTATTTCATGTATGGACAGTTTACAGTGCAGTATTTGCTTACAATAAATGTGATTGTGTGTATGTAGGAGATGAATGCTTTTTATATTGTGTATATTTTTTGTGTATATGATTGATATGTTTGCCCTAGTACAGGATATACCTAGTTGGGCAGAATCAATTTAGTATATATGTAAATTGTAATTAAGAAATAAATAAAAGTAAATATAAAAAAAACTCTATTATATTCTATTTTTATTGATAATATTTTAGATTACTATGTATAAATTGTTATTTTGTGAGCTTTTTTCGCTACCGCGGTTTCGGTGGAGCGTCCACCATTAACGAGCGTTATCCAAAACTAAACTATTCTATTCTTATTAAGGTCATCCATTTGTTTGGGAGTGATTTAGAGTATGACCAACCTTTAAGATATCCATGTCCTCCACAGGCTTCCCTGCAGACCTGTATACCATCTCTGGCTGTCCAAGCAATAGTTGGCTTTGAAGCTGATGATACAGCGTGAATCTCCATTGCTTTGAGAGGGTTTATACTCTTTGGATCTAAAAATAATATGAAATTAAATAATGCTGATTTCACAAAGTTATTTCTTTTGATAGAAGTTTTAGGTCTTTGACTCACCCATAATAGATTCAACTGTAAATACTGTGTGGATTTCTGATAACCATGAACTAAATATTTTTGTGGCGTAAGTAGCTGCCAAGTATGGGAACAAACGGAATTGCTGAAAATATCAAATTCAATTACTTATTTCATATTTTGAATTCTATACTTTATTTTTCTATTGTAAGTTTTTGAGTGTTCTGTAAACAGTGGTGAATTCATAAAACATAATTTATACATGGATAATTTGTAAAGCGCCACTTTATACATATGATACTGATAAATCAAAATAATTTATTTTGAAAAAAATTAATTGCTGGCAATCGATATATAAGACATCTAACATTTCCAATTCAGCAATCAGGGATGTAATCCAAACATCTTATTATTTATTCCCACATACAGAACACATACATAAAACAATGATGAGTTTTTCTTCTTTCATTGATATGATTACTGTGTTTGCTTCTCTCGGCTATAGGGATATCGAAGGAATATAATCAAAAGATTCTACGTGTGAGGAAATTGTACGGCCAGACTTTTAGACTCCCCAACATGGCACCTCTCGTGTGGACAAATTTGTTAGTGTAGAAATTCAGATAAATGGAAGTCTTCAGACTTCTGAGCTGTTTGGTCGCACCGTCTTGCTGTTGGTTCTGTGTCCGCGGCGGTCTTGAGGGGACAGAGACTCCCCCTGCTCGCCGTCACCGGTGCGTATAGAACGGCCGCTAGCGATGGCCTTCCTGTCATCGCTGGTGTGCTGCCCGCGGATTTAGAAATTTTAGATTGTGTAGCCAGGCGTAAGCTCAAGGCTGACGGCAATGTTGAACATCTCGGAATCTCCGTTCATGCGGAGCCCGGGACTAGAGGGCTCAGTAGGGCAATCGGCATGATCCGAAAGAGAACTTTGGAGGTCTGGCAAGATAGGTGGGATCGGGGGAGAACTGCTAGATTGGTCTACAGTTTTCTCCCTGACGTATGTGAGAGAATGAAAAGGCGATTCCTTTCCCTCAATCACCATGCCGTCCAGCTTGTGACGGGACACGGTGATCTAAAGGGCAGGTTATATGACCTTGGCCTAGCGGAGAACCCGTGGTGTGTTTGTGGGTTGGGGGCGCAGTATGCTGGGCACATCCTTTGGGAGTGTTCCGTGATGAATGATGCTAGAGATGCAATGATAGATGATATGAGTGAGAGCACTCCCAGACCAATTTGGTTTGGGGAGGTTCTGCAATGCCCGAGGAACCTTAAAGCATTTTTGGTGTTTGTGGATGTATGGGTATCTCGTTGGGAGCTTCTGCGTCAGCCGGGTTCACCCCCACCTGACGCGGGAGAGTCTTAGGGTTGTTTTTTGCCCTTTGTGGCGTTGGCGCGATAGTGAACTCGTTTTCTCGTTGTATCGTCCTGTCTCCCTTGGTGGAGAGTAGGTTTGGGAGGTATGTCCCTTTTGGGAGGGTTTAATGTTTTCACACCATTCGGCACTGGTGATTCTCGGGCTCGCGCCTTCTGAACGCCAAATAACAAGTTTCTGGACACCTTACTTCGGCTTTTGTTACTCAGCAATTTTTATATATCATATTTACTCGATGTTATCTACCTTATATTAATTGTACTTTATTTTGTCCTGTTTTATGCTTTTTTTTTATTTAATTTTGTATTTTTTTTTTTTTTTTATTCAATAAAATAAACATACTTTCAAAAGGGGCATTGAAGAGAGTGTAGTTTAAAAGATTCCCACGACGGCGGTTTTAGCCGGTCGGTCCTTCAGACCTGCCCAATGGCCCGCCCGTGAGGACAATTTTGGTTTGAATGTGCGGATAAATAGGAGTCTATGACTCCTGAAATATCCGGGTGTGAGGTGGGTCTCTCTTCAATTCTGAGCTATCCGAGCAGTATATGGGTTTCCTTCATCACTCATATACCACGTACAGAACTATATTTTACATGCAGTGATTCTGCTGGTTATTCCACTTGTAAGAGATGTAGTTACAGCACAGGTTGTAAAGGTAAATATTTTTATACCTGTTGTTGGTACTCTATAACTGAATATTCTTCATCTGAATTCTCCGGACCAAACTGCTTCCTCACAGCTGAATATCTTATAGCTACAGTTAGTGCTTTAAGCAGTTGATTAGATGCCATTATACCAATCTGTACCCTCCCTCCTGACAGGATACCCAGGGAGGCACCAAACCTCTTATTGGGGTCTTTGATTGGTGTCACGTATTTCCCTTCTATGTTTACATCTCCCAGTCTGTTGAGAAGATTTTCAGCTGGGATCCGGTACGAGTTAAACATGACAAAACTGAAACAAGAAAAGTAATAAGTAAAAATGTTGCACATTAGGGCTCCACAGGGTCAGAGAAGAATAGATTTTGAGATTTTCGAATTTCATGTAAAAGGTAAGTGTTGTACAATCTCATACGGATTAGACATTTAATATCTTAAAATTCAGCTATGAGTATGTCACATTCCGAATGTCTTAATTTTCTATCGGCACATAGAGGACCACTTTCGTGTTAATTACATTCAATTAATCTTTAAAAGAAAATTTTTTAACTTGAATTTCTATGTTTATTTGTTACATGAATTAAAAATACACTATCACGATTTCAGTCCACTTGCACCATTGACGAGCTTTTCAAGACTCGCGATAGCGTATTTTAAATTCATGTAACAAATAAACATAGAAATTCAAGTAAATTATATTTTCAAAATGTGTAGAAATTGTTACATAGTTAATGCCTCTAAAATAAGTGAAATTCAATTAATTTGCTGGTATAGATAGATGGAGAGTAAATTTGATTAAAATAATGTGACCATTCCTACACAAAGTTACTGTATAGCTATCAATTTTGTTATTGTCGAATAAATTCATTCATTCAATCAAAACATAAGTTGCGAACAATAAAGTCTTTGTGACCAGATATAAATAGCTTTACCCACCCATTGTCAATTCCATTCAATGCAATTTTCTCTCCGAGATCTCCCACTACAACTCCTGGATAAGGATTTAATGTTCTGGGACATCTTATTGGCACTACGAAGGCATTCAGACCATGCTCCTGACCATCTGATGTGATCAGCTTGGCATATACAACTGCGTGAGTGGCACATTTACCTGTAAATATCATTTGTAGTAAAACACCCAAGCTTTTTATAGTTGTTGTACGCATTCTTGAGATGTTAATGGATCATTAAGAAGTGATATTATAAATCATCCATATTATTTCCAAAATTGGCAATTTGGGCAGAATTTAGACAAAATAAAATTAATAATTTAAAAATATATATATTTGTATTAAGTATTAAATTTAATGTAGGTATATACACATAATTCGCCGCAAAGGTGAAAACTGTCAAGGTGAGTGATGTCAATTTTTGAAAATAAATAATCATTTATAAACAATAAAAACACTGTTATATTTTCACCATATTTATTCAAACTCTAACGTTTTCGCCCACTTCAATGGGCATTCTCAAGAGTACTGAAGAGAGTTCAGTACTCTTGAGAATGCCCATTGAAGTGGGCGAAAACGTTAGAGTTTGAATAAATATGGTGAAAATATAACAGTGTTTTTATTGTTTATAAATGATTGAATATGAATTTTCACAGTGTGAACACAAACACCCTTCAACAATTAAATAAATAATGCTAATAAAAAAACCTACATAAAAAATATTTTAAGCTTTTGGTCCTCTTGGTGACTTATGGGTGAAAAGTGAAACCTATATGGAAAAATATTGACAATTTACTAAATCACATAGAACAGTTCATTTTGAAAATGTCAAACTTTTCGAAGATAACATAACCTGTTTCTAACACCAAATGATAGTGTGAAACAGCGTTTTGAAGTTACCACTAATATCTATGGATTTATTATCACTCATTCTTTCCACCCGCCCAAATCAACAAAATATAACTTGGGTGAAAGAAACATATCGCAGGTCGCATAATATTAATTGCAATCTTATGACGTTTAAAAACTTAAAATAATTTTATATTAAAGAGAAAATAAAAATGATATTTGCTAAAGTCAACAGACTGCGGCATTTTCATTAATTTATAATCTTAAAAAATAATTCTGCTACTTATCTGACTCGTAATCAAATTGTTTTATACTTAACATTACTAAGCCACTGTATACACACAAACAATTATACTTATAGGTCTATATGCATACAGAAATTTTTAAATTCAATGTCAATCAAATCACAGATAGATAAAACGGGAGATAGATAAAAGCCCTACTAGCAACTAGGTTCCAAATAATAATTAAACTGTCTTAGTGCAAACGTATCTTATGATAATATTTTTTGCTAAGTTTCAGATAAGATAATACGAAAATTCTTTTGAATTTAATTTTATTTGGATCATAACTTAAAATAATACTCTTCGAATACATTGATTTCGATATCTAATACCACTATTTAACGGTATATAATTTTTATAAGAACAATGATAATAATATCAAAGATTAGAAATGATATAAACACAAAAATTATGAAGTGAAAAGATATTAGTTTTGCAAACAATCTAACCATTTAATTTCTGATAACATTAGAGTTCTTCTTACATCCTTCTTGTTATTTTATCATAATTCACTTGTCCCACATATATTCAATATATGAAAATGTAATAGAAAGTTCTGAGGAAACTCCAGTAAAGATTAAGTCTCTGTTCTGTAAGTTTTCGAGTGTATTGTAAAAAGCAGGTGATGGTTTGCTGCCTGTATATGCCGTGGTAATATAGATAGATAGAAAATGTAAGGTAATATAAGAACTTACCTAAATTTCCAACCCAACATTTAGCTGCCTCAAAACTAGGAGAGTGAAGAATAAACTGTTTATTTTGAACATCGTGTGTAGCTGTCGTTTGCATTCCTCTAGCATTAGATCCATGAGAGAACTCCGTTAAAGCAAAGCATCCAGACATTTGATTGTCCTTTACACCTTCTACAAACTTAAAATGCCTCTGTGTGCCTAGGCCTAGAATCACGTTGGTGAACATTCTGTAATTTAAGCCGTGTTTGACTGCCATGTCTATGTCGTAAATTATTACAGAGTCTGCAAAAGCTGCCGTAAATTTGGGGTTCATTAAAATCTAAAAATATAAATTTAGATATTAGTTTAAATAACATATTGCAATACATTGAAAAACATTTTTTTTAAATTGATAATCGATAAATAAGATATGTGTTTCAGTTTTTTTAAACATTTATTCATGGCAAAAATTTCCAGAATAAAATAAATAAATTAGGTAAATTTAAAGAAATTATCCTTTGTAATACGGTCTATTTACCTCTTTATATTCAATATTTCATATATGTATTGTATAATTCTGTATTTAACAGTAATCTCAAAGGTATAAACATCTCAATGTTATTCTCAGCTATCTGCAGACAGTGTGTATGCTGTACTCTAGATTAGGATAAGGGAAGCACATAACCTGGAGATGACAAGGGCGATGGAAAAGAGACATAACATAACATAACACGTATAGACAATTCACACAGACCGAGCTAGTCCCAAACTAAGATATGAATCTTGTATTATGGGTACTAACACGGCGATACACATATACAATGCACTAAACACATATACATGTAACACCCAGACCCAGGACAATTTGAAAAAGGTCATTCTTCATTTTGCCCTGGCCGGGAATTGAACCCGGGACCTCGTGACTCAAAGGCAAGTGCGTTAACCTCCGCGCCACACTGGTCGTCTAAGACAAGTAAGGAGTTAAGCACCAATAAGATAAAGGAGGGCATTTAGAACACACTACAAGGGGGTCTACATATGGTGGAGAGACAATAAAAGGTGGATAGAATGGATAGTGGTGGTTACGATCCTCAAAACTGATGGAGAAGACAGAATAACTAATGTAAATGAATGGGAAAAAGACGTAAATGTATCTAATATAAATAATGATTTTATATATTTTTTATCTGATAAGCGGTAAATTAATTTGACATACTTCTTGATCTGTCAGGAAACCAGCAGCATTGAGTACTCTCATTTTGCGTTGCGCCATTTTTCTCTGTTCATCTAATGGTAGTGTCTGAATGGGCTTGTTAAAGATGTCGTGTCGGCGAAAAAATGAGAATATATCATCCTAGAAAAACAAAAAACACATGCTTGAAGATTTTTTTAATAAGTCAATAATTCTAATTATTGCAAGTAATTCTACAAAATGTGTGATTACTGTGTATAATGTGCTATAATTCACACAAAATATTTATTATTATTTTTTATATGTTTTTTAAATTTTATTTATTAACCAAGCAAAACATACAGTCATTTGGCATATATTACAAACTAGTACATTACATCAATATTTGACCAATGAAGTTTGTGGATATTTCAAGTATATCGATGTATGTACAAAATCTATAAAAAGGGCAAAAATAACCATGAAATGAGTTCATCAAATTCACTTAACATAACAATTCTAAAACAAAAATATGAACATACAGTAGGCCATTGGCAAAAACCAAAATTTATCAGTAAAATCTTAATCTCAAATGAAGTCATGTTTGACGAAAATTATTGAAGAATTATTTTTGCTTTTCCACTTATTTTCTGTCACTGTACCTTAAATCTAATGCAATCCTCTCCTTCCACTTCCAATTTCAATTTCCTCCAGTCGAAGGATGCCTGCTGTCTGTAAGGAGTGAGAGGACCTTTAGGGAAGTCAGGGAGAAGTTCCATAATGGTCTTCTTATTCTCTGTTCTTTCAGTGGACATGCTGCAAACATAAAATAATGTTAAATCTTAAGAAATTTATTACACAATTCTTTTCTATTTCTAATGTGAATTGTATGTTGTCGTTAAAGCAATAACTATTTGTGATGTGATTACGCACTAGACAGTACCCCCACTATCATGTGAATCAAAGGCAGAACTTTATCTCTGTACTGTATACTGGCCACCATATGTATAATTTCTAAACAAAAAGGCAAAGATTTTATCTATCAATACTCTAACCCCGTGTACCAAGTGGGTAAGGTAGAGAGAATGGAACTCCATATTGCACTATCCCTCATACTTCTTTCGTTTCATTCCTCACTTTTTCATGCAACATTTTATTGCAACCCAGAGAGAGTAGAGTTCAAGCTGTGCCTCACGGTCCACAAAGCCTTGAACGGCACAGCACCTCTATGCCTCGCTGAGCTATGTCCCCTCAACGAAACTCTGAGGCGACCACTGCGATCAGCTTCCACCGCTGTAAACAAGCTTGTGGAGCCCAACAGGGCAAACACTTCCAAATTCGCAGAGAGGAGCTTTAGCGTTGCGGGGCCAACTGCCTGGAACCGATTACCAACGGATTTAAGAAGGAACCAACCCACTGCAACGTTCAGGAGTAAACTGAAAACACTGCTTTTCAAGAAAAGTCATGGCGCCCTTGAGATGGTCACGGATCATTAAACGGCGCCAAATATAAATTGTCTTTATTATTATTATTATTATTATTATTATTTAACCAACCTTTTTTCATTAGCAGCGTCCACACAGCTGGATGAAATCTTCGATCATTCGGTGACAATTCAGAGCATTCTCCGAAGAAATATTTTAAAGAATGCCTTCTTTACCCGTCTCAAGGAGGGTAACGAAGAATGCTCCGAATTGTCACTGAATGATTGAAGATTGATGATTGACATTTTCATCCAGCTATGTGACACTGCTATTAAAGATTTAATTTCAGACTGCTTAAGTTATTGCTTAAGTTATTGCTGAAGTTATTTCTTAATCTCAAATTGTGTGGAGTGGAGCAGTGCCCCCTATATTCCTTTGACGGGGGACTGAGAGAAATACACTACGCCTCGGAGGCAGCCGTACGATGGTTGAGTGAGCTGGAAGTACGGGTTTAAGGCCATAAGAAGAAGAAGAAGAATCTCAAATAAAGAGATATAAAAACTAATAATTGCCCAAATAGAAGAAAAGGATATTAATTAATTTTTTATTTATTTGTTTTGTTATAAGCTTAAATACAACTTTATACACCTTTCATAGAAAGTTTAAGTCATGAAAGTAGTTTGCTAACACTTGGGATTGAATAAACAAATTCCAATTAAATTCACATTCAAATTCATTAAAATCAACAAATTCACAATATAACAAATAAATTCTCAATAAAGTTTAATTTTTCGACCGACGGTTCTTGGTGGAAGTTCATATTAATAATTTTTACAATGAAACACGATATAAAGTAATTCCACTATTGTCAATAGGTAGTGGAATAACTATATATCGTGTTTCATTTTAAAAATTATTAAATTCTCAATTTATAGAAAAATAAAGATAAGTAAGGTAAACTCGATTTTTTTGAAAGATGAATCGGAGTTGAAATAAACTCAAACACGCCCTCACTGTAAATAATATGAAAGTTCAGCAGGCCAGCAGTGGAAGGGTTCGCCCTGGGCATCTCCTGATTGAAATTATGAGCCTCTACCATAAGGTTAATATCCTTAATTTAAATATATTACAATTAAAATAAGGTGGCAAACTAGCTTCCCATTTATGGGGGGTGCTGGAATGGTACAGGCTAGAAAAAACAAAATAGACATGACGAAACACAAAACAGCATCATTTCTACACAAATTATCATAAACTTAATAAATAGTTAGATATTCCGACACTAACATTGCAAATTATTTTATTTACTTCAGTCACAGTTACAAAACACTTCACATGTCCACTATTTAATAAAATCACTATCAAAATGAGATAAAATAAATGATAAAGTATGTAATGAGTTTACAAAATTTACATTAATAAATAAGACTGATAAAAAAACAAAACTTGACATTCCAAAGTACACAACAAAATAACAAACAGTTGATATATGCAAGTGAGACATGGACATGGTTAAAGAAGATGTGGTATAAATGCAGTAGAAATGAGATTGTTGAGAAGGATATGTGGTAAAAGTCTGAGAGATTGCATGCATAACAGTGATATATGAGAGGAATGTGGAATGAAAGCTGGTGTATTGACAAGAATGAATGTAAATAAGTTACGATGGTTTAGGCATATGGAAAGAATGAATGAGGACAGAATGACCTAGAAGATATATTTGGCTGAGAGGAACGGTGCTCGAAGACGTGGATGGCCGAGGATCAAATGGCAAAATCATCTAAACCAGATCCTACAAAACGGCCACGTGTTGAGTACATTGAACAAGAGAACATGCATGAGGAATTGTATGACAGTGATGGAAGCGAAAGACGTATGCAAGGTTAGAAGGAAGTGGCGCTCGATCCTTTCTGCCTACTCCGCGAGGGAAGCGGCTTGATGGTTTATATGTATGATATTTACAAGGAAGATATTTCTTCATTCAAGCTAAACTGCAGGTAACTAATAATGATTTGCAAATTGCATTACACACATATGATGTAAGAAATTGTACATAATTATGCTGGATCTATTAAATTAATTATATGTAGTTAATTAATTGCTTGGAGGTTTGTGCGTTTACATTGCGAAATAACATATTTAAGAATCAAAAAAAAATGTATTGAAACAACAACACTGTTTATTTTTCACATTTATGCACAAATAGTTTTTAAGGGTTTTTCCGGTTACTCGGAAATAGCTGATCATTGCATTAATCATTACCATAATTTTGATATGAAAAATGTAAGGGTTTTACATTCAGAAAGCCGGTATAATAAAATAATTGCTTTGTGAAATACACAAACATTTGGAAACACTGGATACATTCAAATACATACTCTATCTCATTTACTGAAACTCATTAGACATCCTCATCTATACAATCATACCATCTCTCATAAGCGGAGTAACCAGTAAAATTACGGAGTATTTATTTTGTAATTGCATTAATTTTGACATTTAGATTCAATATAACATAAAATTTATATAATTTGTACATAACAATGTGTCAGCAAAATCATTCCCAAAATGAATAATTAAATGTACAATGCCTTATGCGTCACTTAATTTCATGTCATTTCCTTAGGACACTCGTAATATGCATTCAATTTTGTAACAAGTATAGCGGAAAGGTGTGGTGTGGAGGCTAACGCACTTGCCTTTGAGTCACTAGGTCCCGGGTTCGATTCCCGGCCAGGGCAAAATGAAGAATGACCTTTTTCAAATTGTCCTGGGTCTGGGTAATACATGTATATGTGTGTAATGTATTGTATATATGTGTATCGTCACGTTAGTACCCATAATACAAGATTCACATCTCAATTTGGGACTAGCTCGGTCTGTGTGAATTGTCTATACATGTTATCTTATAAATTGTCACTTTTATTCGCATTAATTCCATATTTAAATGTGGTTTACTAGCCATATACATCATGTTTGAGAATAGAGTTATTCCTGAATAAACCAAAACTTTATTCACAAAATAATTTGTTCTATGGTGCAATTACTGAATATTATAAAATTCAAGGAAAAATTTAATTGAAGTTTAGATACGTTCATGTTATCTGAAAAAAATCCAAATTCAGATTTAGACATTAATAAGGTATATATAAATTGACATTACTAGGAACAATTTTAGTCAGATATAAAATAGGATGATGCTGTGCGCCGACGCACCCGGCAGAGATCTGTAATCTCCGTAATACAGGAGAGACGATGGTCCTAGCTGGGACATGTTCTGAGAATGCCCAATGATAGTTGGCCAAAAAGAGCACTGTTCTTCCGTTCGCAAGGGTTCCAAGAGGAGCGTTGAGGGCGATGAATGAATGAATAAAATAGGAATAATGCTAATATTTTTTTGTGAATAAGGCTTCATTTAACCACGTCTAAAAGTTGGAATTGCAATTATTCCTTTAATCAGAGTACGTCTATTAATCTTACACAGCTAACTACACTTTAACATAAAAAATAATGAATATTTTATAAATTCTAATTCCGGTTATTAGTGATGAATAAGATTTGTACTCATTTAAATATAAAATAACTTATAAATAAAGATGTAGTATTATTTATGACTTATTATAACAACATCAATTATTATTAAATACAATGCCAACTACAGTACAACCATTGTAACCTCCTGACCTTTTAGAAGACTTCAAGTTGTGAAATCTAAAAATAGTATATGTAGTATAGTAAGTAGTATATATTGCTAATATCATTTTATTTTAACTATTTCGTCCTCCCCCAGATGTCTCAAATTTTTTAGGAGTCGATTTACACTAAAAGCCCGCCTTTTGGTTCATTTTGTTAACATGATATACATCATCATATTTTGCCAATAAAGTTTTTATTTATTTATAATATAATTTTAAAAAATTATATAATTTATTTAATTAAATTTTTCTATCTTGTTTTAGAAATTGGATATTATATTTAGTTTGTTGCCAATTTGCCCACCATAAAGACAGCTACTGAATGAATGGTGGGAAAAAATTTAATATATAGTAAAATCATATGATCCTTCGTCCCTGGAATGCATGTTAGCTTTCCACATACATTTCGGATGAAACTTTGATCCTAAGTCATAAAAATGTTAAAATTGAAGGGATATTTAGACAGATGGACATTATTTAATCAAACTATCCAAAGACACTAAACACACAACTTTCTATTTATTTATTTTCAACATTATGGATGAAATAGAAAATAGCGAAACAGGTCATACTTACTTTACAATAGTTGGAAGACGCTGCACAATCTTATTGCACACTAAATTATTGTTAAAGACTCTACTTTTATTGAGCAATGAATTTATCATGGAGAGAAAAGTACTCTCAGAAAAAGGACACTTAATTTAATCAAAATAAAATCACAAAAACTTCACAAATAGAACTGCTATTGATCACACTATTTGCGATGTATTTCATTCAACAAGAAGATTTATAATTAATGTCCGATTATTAACTATAATTCATTCTCCTATGCTGTATTGTAGTATTTATGCACTGGCAAAAGGACTTTAATCTCACTAGCAATACGTTTTCAACATAATGATACACTATATTCTTTGTACTGATGTAGACTGCTCTATAATGTTTCGCTCAATTGATAAGTATTATTATTAAAGCATTTATCTAATCAAATCACTAGCCACTGTCCACAACAACAAACTATTAAGCATTTGCAATTTATTGTTTATATTTACAGCTGACAATATAATAATGCAATAAAATTATATAACATAAAACGAATTGAGACATAAAATTATCAATGACTACTAATTTTTGCTTGATTTATTAAGATGTGAAAAAAGTAAACTTTGAACTGTGTTTACTCTATTTTGACAACTCATTTGACATTACTAGAGATGTTCAACTTATTACGTACTATTATTTGCACTTATTCGGAAGCGTAACTTCAGCGTAATCAAGGTAGGTAACTATACAGTAGATAGGAAAGTATTAAAGTACATAATAATATTATTAAAAACATTATTGAATTTTTTGTATATGACGAATTTATAATAAAACCTTTTATGTGTATAAAATATTGTTGAAATTGTCTAGAATAATAATGAATAAAAAATGTTTACTTGAAATTATGCAAATTCTATATCATATATTTCATACACAATAATTTATTGCATAAAATCAGGAATGTCCCTAAATTTGTAATTATTTTAGGCTATCATTTAAACGATCAGCATAATATTGATGTTCAGCAGAAAAATGTATTCTGCCGACAAATAAATCATGTTGATATGCTACTTATGCCCAGCGAGAATATTATATTTCTATTGCAAATAATATGATATTGTAAAACTCTAAATTTAATCGACCGGCAAAATTATTATTTGACCGGCATAATGATTATTTGTCCAGCAAAATAAATAAATGAGCAGCAAAGCATAAGCTAATTTTAATTAAAGTTGTGAAAGCTAAATTTTTAATCTAAAATAATAAATCTTTGTATGTAGCATCGTTTTATGTGATTTTATATGTAGCATCTGAATGAACGACACTAGCGATTTTCGACATTTCAGTTATATATTTCGTTAATATAGCAAAGCGGAAACTAGCATTATTTTCGTAGTCATCATTAATTTGGTAAGAAATCACAAAAACTTCATGTGGATCCGAAGGTAAATTGGTGTGTGAAAGATATTGTTTATCCAATAGCTTCTGCCGGTCAAATAATAATCTGCCGCTCAAATAACAATTCTGCTGGTCCATTAATTATTTTGTTGTGCGAGTATTTATTAAGCTGTTCAAATTTGTTAATTTGCCGATATAACCAAGTTTGTTTGTAAAACAAGTGTTGCGCTAATTTTTTATATATTGCCGATGAGAACATTGTTTGCTTTGCAAATGACTTAAATGCTGATTTTTTCTTGCCGAGCAAATGGATTAATAGCCGAACTATTAATAATTAGTTCATATTATTTTAACAGATGGAAAAAAAATCATGTGTATATTATTTATTCCAACACAAAAAGAATTATAGAACAGAAAACTTTCTCTCGTTGAGTTAAATTTTAAAATTCTGCAAAAACTTTATATTTTAAACTCAATTTTTTTTTTTTATTAAATAATATTCTCAATTCAATATAACTATCTATGTATATAGATACAAAAAAAAACATAAATTAGGTATAGGTATTGATAAATTAATCAGGTATATGATGAAAATGTTATTACATCTATAGATTATTATTTTTGAAACCTGCGTCCTATTTTTCCGGAATTTTCAGTCCCTATAAAAAGAAAATATTAACTAGTCATTACTGCTCATATATGATTTTCATAAGATAGGTATTTAAATTTATAATGCACATAATTGCATAGTAAAACATGAAGAAATCACTAATTCCGAATAATGACAATGCAAGGTTATTAATCCTTATTGTATAATCAATGAGACATTAATTATTTATTCTTTCTCATCACTTCCCTTTATGAAACGACTAAGAGATAACGAAACGAAACATTAAATTACTTTTACTTCCGATTAAATACTAAACAAGTATCTATAAATATTTTTGGCATGGAATACTGATTGAAGATGAATTATTTGAAAAAAATGAAAAACGAAAGCGTACGTATTTAATTAATTGAAGGGAAATTAATTTCCCTCTTACATTAATAAAAAAATGATCATAACTAACAAATATTATTATCTTAAGAATAAAAAATAAAACAATAATATAAATAAAACATCATTAGACAAAATGAATGAAGTAACACGTGTAAGTAACTGAAAAATATTTCATTGATGTACATAGTCGGTAGAATTCGTAGGTATGAAAGTAGAAATTTCCTTAAAATATTTTACCAACTTCCAAGTTAAATTAATAATGGATATGACGCATTTGAGACTAATACAGCCTTACTTACGAAATAGGATTGGTTGTTTTGAAAACAAAGCGTCCAATAGTTGCCAACTCCTGCTGTTTCCTGAACCATGAAATTACATGGACATTAATGATACGGTTTGTCACACGTGACATATGAAAGTAATAAGCTGTTCGGAATGTCGGTTTCTTGCAAAAAGAACATTAACCCAGCCGCCTTCTGTAACGACGGAATATTGTGTCCCCTCAAGATGACTACTACACAACTAGAAGTAGAGGATTACTATCGCAAACATGTGACATTCAAATTAGGATACAAGGTATGTAAATAAAATGCGTTTACTAATCTTTCTTTTCAATTATAGGATTTTTAAATATTATAAATAAGTCTCGCAAACTGAACGTTATCTTTTCTTGAGAACCAAAAAGAGGACAAGAAACCCCGAACAAATATACAACAAAAAAGATTATCAAAAAAATATGAATCACAGAGTAAAGAGTAAAACTTAATTTTCTTTGAGATAAATACAAAATACCTATGTAATATTTGAATATCGTATGTAAACCAAAAAATATCGTTCTCGAAAATGTTTCATTTTGAATTCGAGTATCGAATACCCGGTAATAGTACAAGTAACGACAGTGGAATCATCTCTACTTTTGACAGCTTTGCTAGCAATAAAATATCTAATTTGCAAATCAAAACAATAAAATCAAATTTAATAAAGGTAAACAAAATGAGCAACAGAAATGTGCAGTAGTTTCGAGACACCAGACTTGATTCTCGAGTTAGTTGTATCGGAAACTGGTTTAAAAATGTATTTTGTGCAACGTAGTGCACCCATAAAATATAATAAATACATCGCAGCTGATTCGCAAGTAATTGTGCTATTATTTTGTTTTTTATTTACTAATCTTATGTAATTAATTTAGAAAGTGATAACTCAACTTGTGAAAGTTATTTGCCTGGAATAAGGTATCAATGCCTTTTTATATTCAAGTAAATTTGAATAGCATATGTAGTTAATAAGTGATTAAACATTTTTGAAGATTATAAGTAGTCATACTTTCTCTTGATGGCTATTTTTACTCATCTATTTATTTATATTCGTGAGGATTCACCTACTTTCTTAATTACTTTCGTAGCACGTTTACATTAATTATAAATATTGGTATTCATAATGATAAAACAACTTAAGCCTCAAATATTTCTATCATTTGATAAAATTCTTAGTTCACAAACCAAAACTTAATTTATATGTAAATTACTAGAACTAAAAAATAATTGAGTGTTCCCATATCTATGAGCTCTTGAATTTATTACAAGCTTTCATTAAATGCTATATTCACATCCAATTTCCTTATCTTTGGTGTTTTGTTGATAAGCATGAACAATCTTTATAGTATGATATTTCAGTGTGTGTGTGTATACATTACAAAAATCAAAGTTTTTGTATTTTGTAACAATTGTATTTACTTCTTCGAGTTAAATAATAACTCTCTCACTTTTTATTGTAAGTTTTTGTGTGTTTCCTTAAAAACAGTATTAATTAAATACCTTAGAATAAGAATTTAACATCTGCAATTTTATAATGGGATATGCCACCCATCCTGAATGCCTTAATTTTTTTGGCACATAGAGGACAGCTTGCACGTGTTTTACGAGCGATTGAGCTGCTGGTAATTCCATTTGTGAGAAATGGAATTCGTCGTTAGGCACGGGGGAGAGTCTCGGTCTCATTTACTAGAGGTGTGTGGTTCGATCCTATGTGCCGGCAAACTCCCCTTTCACGACACAAGCTTTTAGCTTACTGTGATAGGTGTAATGTTTTTAAAAAAGGCTCTATCCTTTGCCCTAACCTTTTATTTGTAGCATTCATTTGAGGAAACATATGACATATTTAATGATCAACATCGGTAGTAAGATCATACTTAGAATTAATTATTGTATTAATTGTCAGGCTGAGAACCAGACTGGTACAAGTTACTTTTCCAAAAAACGAGATTTCATACTGTATTGGTTGCTTTATACACATTTCTCGTTGTGTCAATGAGATTACGTAAAAATATGACCATAAACGCCATCTAGAAATAATGAATCAAGTTATTTTTTTCATTTTATAATAAACATCTCCAAAAATATAGATATTTATTGGTGTATCTCAGTTTCAGCATTTTGTCACTTATACCAGTCTGGTTTTCACCCCGTCTATTGTATAAATTTATGACATACCTAATCTTAGTAAGTTGGAAGAGATTGCTTCCAAGCAATAAGCCCGCCAACAGCTGATGTATTTTTGAACAAGAGAGAGTTATTATTATATGTTTTATTTCCTGTATTTGTTCAGATAATTAATATTTATGAAGTAACAGAAAATTAATTTTACTTCAATAAAAACATGTTTCAGTTAATTAACCAATTTACCTATCACAGAATGCAGTTTAAATGTAATAGGTCATTGTCTCGTTATTTTATTATAATGATAACCTCGAGTATTAAGTAAGTTTTAATTAAAAACAATGGGCAAAGTACAGTGGAACCTCTCATAACGAGTAATTCGCATGATAAGCAAAAAAATGTGAAAAAGTCGCTCCATTGACGAGCGACATTTCGCATAACGAGTTACAGAGAAAGGGTAAGTCTCTTTTTCACGACATTCACTTGTGACCTTGTGAGCCGGGATCCGCGCCAGTACATCAGTCTGTGTTTAGCACTTGTTCCCTTAGCGTGTTGGTTGTTATTTTCCGTTAGCGTGATGATTTATTATTATTTGTCATAAATTCATATTTTTATATATCTACGTTTTTTTTCCAAATCTAAATTGTATTACAAGTTGTTACACTAAGTAATTTTATTTGAATAAACGTTAATAAAAAAAAATCATCGAGTATTCTTTCGGCATGGAACGCATTATCATATTTTTTCATTGATTTCAATACAAAAGATGTTTCGCTTAACCACTGTTTCGCTTAAAGAGTAAGATTCTGGAACAAATTAAATTCGTTATGAGAGGTTCCACTGTATATTAAAGCAATCACTGTCAACATTATCTTTTATATTGTACCACAATGGCATCTCCTGCAAATGTGGTAGGCAGTGGACAACTTCAAGTAATAAATATACAAGTCCTCCTTTTTGTGTCGATACAAGATGGGTGGCATAGTTCATCGCTGAATTAAATATATTGAATGTCTTATTTCTGATGTTTTAAGTGGTGTTCACATTTGGCAATATCGTCAGGCAAATTTCACTCGCATAAAAAACAAAATTCGTCAGACGCCTATTGATCGTTACACCTGTTCACTCAGTCCACTGATATAGATATGATCTGTCAGATGCGCTTTGATTTTGACGTAGTTAGCAAAATGGCAGAAGTCGAGATGGAGATCGCAAAGTGTTTATTATCAGTTGAAAATGTTATAGTAGAGGTTATAAGGCGCCTTTAAATTAAGGAAACAAACGCCACAAACCGACAACAAAGATTACAACTGTCATGAAGCGGGAAACATTATAAAATGTATACCATAGATACGGACGCCGCGCACATCTACGCATCTGCGAATCGTTCCAGCAGAGAAAAAAGTTGAAAGGTGGTCAACTTGAGACAATATCGTTTTTACTAGTTTTTATCGTTTCAGACTAGCTGTCATTTTGTTCACACGGTTCAAATGGTTGACGATATTATGGTGTTCTGGCGATATTCGCTAAATGTGAACACCACATTATGGACAATTAGCTTTTACAAGACGCTCGAAAATTTACAGAAAAGAGTAGGTGTGTGAGCTTTTCTTTGCCAGGGGTTTCACATAAATTGTTGATTTTTTTTATTTATACATTTATTTATTTATTCATTCTTTACTGCACATTGATTACAATTAGTGATGTAACGAATATTCGTATTCGCATTCGCGAATATTTGCATATTTCAAAGTATTCGCATTCGTATTCGCAAAAAAATATGCGAATGTTTTGCGAATATTATTTTGGTAATAAAGTATCAGTAATTCTGTAAAAGTACCAGATACTTACCCGGTACATTGTAGAAAAAGGTACTGCTAGAAAATATTCTTGAAGAAAACCGAGGAGTTTTGAAATATTTCAAATTCCTATACCATTTTGAAAATTCGGCGACGGGGGGGAGTAGAAATTTTAATGATTGAGCAATTGTAGAAATTGAAGCAAGTCAATATTCGCTATTCGAATATGTCGGCAACAAATATTCGCATTCGCGAATATCCAAAATCACACATTCGTTACGTCACTAGTTACAATACATACAATTTTATATAATTTTTTTTTTCTTCCACCAACTTGACATCTCCTTACTATGTTACAATTTTTATTCTTGACATATTACTAAACACTCTATTGACATTCTATACTGACACTCCAATATTCTAATTTATTTTTCCACAATAGAATGATGTTATTTGACTAAATTTATTTATGTTATACATAGTTTGATTACCGTTTATCTTTTTCTCTCCTATTGTTGTTTACGTGTCTTGCTCCAACTGTGTTGTGAATTTTAATGCGTTTTTTTTAATGTATCGTGTGAAGGTCTCACGCCGTGTTTATGTAAATAAATAAATAAATCAAATAAACTTTTTACACTCCACATCATTTGGTGTCTATGGTAATGTAGTAATTGGTGTGTATTTTAATGTAGAAGGTGATATGAGAAGATATTGCTTACTTGATATGATATGAACTTTGCTCGATAATATAAGATTAGCAACACAATTATTAAATATGTTGATAATTAAAAAACACAGCATATCATTATGTTGATAGCGTTTACAGCCTTCAGTCGTCCAGCTGTAACTTGACAAATCATTTTGTTGTGTTATAAGTGGCTCGTTGAATTATATTTATTATATTTTCCAGTGATTTAATATCATATTAAGAAAAATGTCTGTGAGTACAAAATATTGTATGTTTTTATACTATATTTATACTTTGTCGACCGATGTGGCACGGAGGCTAACGTTCTTGCCTTTGAGTCACTAGGTCCCGGGTTCGATTCCTGGCCAGGGCAAAATGACGAATGACCTTTTTCAAATTGTCCTGGGTCTGGGTGTTACATTTATATGTGTTTAGTGTATTGTATATATGTGTATCGTCGTGTTAGTACCCATAGTACAAGATACATATCTCAGTTTGGGACTAGCTCGGTCTGTGTGAATTGTCTATGCATGTTATGTTTATTTAATTATTTATTCTGTATAAATTATAAATTTACATCTTCTTAATATCTTTCTTCATTGTTTCAAAGAAACACTAAGATTTTCACTTGAGATTATACTAAATTCAAATTTATATATTTAAACAAAATTAATGTTAATTAAATAAATAAAAAAATAATTAATTAAAAAAACAAAACAAGGTGAATTTATTGCATAAATTAGCTGCATATCATAAACATGCAAGCTGTCTTCTATGTGCCAACAAAAAATTATATCTTTATGTTTAGATGTTTAGGTGGCAAACCTCATAGCTGAATTTCAGATGTAAAATTTCTTTATTTTTTCGATCACCTGCCTTTTAAATGACATTTGAAAACTCACGGAAAAGAGTGGGAAAACAGTTTTTTACTGGACGCTCCATAGGATTTTATTTGAGTTAACGCTAATGGTCATGGTCACACAAAAACTTAACAGTCTAATGCCGGGAAAAATTCACCTATCCAGATATACAGGATATCAAAGGATTAGGCTCAAAACGCGGGTTCAAAATACCAGAATTGTGCCTGAAATATCTGTGTTCAGAAACTTTTTAACAATATTACAGGTGTTAATTATAATATATTTTTGAATTTTTATGTATAAATTAACCGGTAAATTTAATTTTTGTATAAATTATTTATTAAAGATTTCGGAGTAACTTACTTTTTTTTTATTGATTATTAATATTGATATCTATTTATTATTAATATGTACCTATTTATTCATATTGAACCACAGGCAGGCAGGCGTTAAGTCATAGACAGACAACACTTAGGTCTTGTCAAGATATAACAACTAAATTGGAGGTGACCAGTACTGTATCGAAACCATTGTACGTGGAGCGTGCTTTTGCAATATCTGCACCTGTAGTCTGGAACAGGCTTCCACAAACGATCAGAGAAGCGCAGGACATATCTCGTTTCAAGAACCAACTGAAAACTTATCTATTCAAGAAATCTCACGGAATAATTCAAGCACAACCTTAGTTAGCAAAGAGCGCCCTTGAGGTGGATTTTTTTCACAAAACGGTGCTTTACAAATCATCCAAATAATAATAATAATAACCATCATGTATTTTCCATTAGTGGGACAGTCTGCGGACAAACAGAAAGTAATAAACACATACATCAACCTATAAATGCCAATAACTAATTAAGACTTTCAGGATGGGTGATATACCTCATTGCTGATGTCAATTAATCAGAAATTGCAATCGCAATGTCAATTTATGTTCCTTGAAAAAAAAAATTGTTAATAAAGTTCAGATTTAACCAGGGATAATAAATTGTTTTGTGAATAATGTATTTCATTTAGTCGGAGTTAACTTTAGAAATAACCACGTAGTTAGGCAAGTCTAAATAATAATGCATTTTCTTTATGAGTGTCACTGATAATGATTTGCATTGTTCACTACTAATATAACCCACAACAGCGTCAATTATTGCATGGGTGTCGGGTTTGAATTTTATGAACAAGAAAAAATTCATAAGTACAAATTATTGTGTAGTTATACGGTAATTACCAGACTACCCATATATTGGTTTGGCACTTTGATCAGAATATGAACTTTTAGGTGATATACTTAAATATATTATATTTTTTTAATTTTTGACACATTCGGAGAACATACTTACTAAAAAGTGTAAATTTTAATCATATTTTTGATTTTTCAACTACCCTAGATTAAACATTCTAATTTATTCAACTCCAGGAACAAGCAGAAATACAATGTTCACTCTTGGAATCGATTCCACGACCTCACGCTTACAAGCCGAGTGTAAAGACCGCTAGTCACCCTATTTTTTGTTGTTGTTGTGAATTAAAAGATATATCTGGGTTTTGTTATAAACCCAAATACAACCTTATATAACTTTCACAATAAACTACTGAAAGCTTGTGTCGTGAAAGGTGAGTTTGCTGGCACCTGGGATCGAACCACGGACCCCCATTTTTAAAGTGACCTTATTTGAAGGTGTTAACTAGGTAGGAATGTTGTACATGAGTTGATACAGAGTTACTATTTCATACTATTTATTTATTGCAGAAAAGCACGCCTTCTCCAATCATGGAGCTTCTCCCAGATTTTCCAAATGGCCCCCTCACTCCATACAGACGGAAGGCTTCATTCGACTGGCGTAAGCTGAAGCTAGAGATGGAAGATGAGGAATATATTCGGTATAAGAATATGGTGTGGGAGACAATACGTAAATATGACACAGTTAAAGACTTAGCGGAAACACTTTCAGTTGATGAACAGAAAAGACTTTCTCAAAAGAGGCTTTGGATGATTATTGAGAAGATATCCTTAAATTTAGAACAGGTAAGCAATTGAAATAATGATATTTCTGCTGTCCCTTCGATATGCAATCAGAATAGAAGGAAGAGATCAACTTATTTTGTTAGGATTAACTTCGTAACAGTTTCAAATTATTTTATTATTCAAATTTTTTTTTTTTGTAATAAACCTAAATATATCCGCAACGCCCTCAAAGTTAGAAATATGCTATGTTGTGAAGATGTAGTAGGTTTGGAGCAGGGGGAATCAAACTCAGGATCTCTCACTTTAATGTTTGAGACTTTACCATTAGGCTATTAACTACATCAAATTGCTACGTAGGCTGTACTTGTGTTTCTTAGAAAAGTGTTTGATTTCAGGGAACCTTTGGGGAGCTTTTCTACACTGTATTTAATGAATGTTATTCATTAATATAAAATATATTTTGTATTAAGGGATGTTAAATCATTTTTAGTCTCACTTGTTGGATGTTTAATCAAAGTTGTTTAAAAACTATTGGAGTGTATTGAAAATATGTCATTTAATATCAACATTAAATGCATAATTACAGTTTCTCAATTAATTAGGTGATATTGTACAGAATATTCTAACAAATATTTCCAAGTAAAGATGAGAAAATTTTAAATAATTATTATTTTTACATTTTATATCAGTAACAGGGATATTTCTATTGTAGATTAAGCAGAATCCACATCTTCAATTGGCATGGATGGAAGCAATATTCATGTATGACGTGGTAGCTGGAATGGCTTATAGTGTAGGGTACAAAATGTTCGCCGGAGTCATATTGACTTTAGGCACGGAGAGACACGAAAAGTTTACCAAACTAATCGCAGACAATGCAATTCTTGGATGTTTCGCTTTGACGGAGATTGCGCACGGATCCAACGCGAAAGGCATGAGAACAACGGCTACTTATGATCCGGCAACTAAAGAATTCATAATGAATTCAGCTGATTTTGAAGCAGCTAAATGCTGGGCTGGCTTATTAGGTAAATTATTATTTTTATTATCTTATCTTAATTTATTTTTTGTTTATTTTATTTATATCTATGATTGTTGCCATTTAGCTTATTGATAAGACTAACTAATTAATTTTCTCCTTAATTTGCACCTTGAGATTAGGTGGAAGAAATCTTTACAATAAATTCACCCTCTGTATATTGATAGTATTTAATTTGATTATAATTCTGTGTAAAATTGTTTGTAATCATACACAGTAAAGAATATATAAATGACAAATCTTTTAGAACTTTTTTTTTATTATATATATTTTATTACATAATAATTTCAAAATTTTCCCAACCTTATTATTGATAAATTCTATATTTTGATGTTCTTAAATTTAGTTTGTCAGATATTTTTATTGGATGAATAAGTTTACTAAAAACAGATAAAAAAAGAACACGATGTACCATGTACAGTACCAAACGTATATGCAAATTAACCAATTTGTACATCAGAACAAACCTACAAACGTTTTTCTATTTATTTATTGTATTGGTACATAAGTAGTAGAACTTCATAATTGTTAACATAGATTAAACAAACAAGTAAGAGACAACTTTGGACTTCTTATTATTGTCCATCTGTTTTGTGGATTGAAGGTATTCATAGCGATTGTTGGTTGATGGTTGTTGTTTTTCGGGTTTTCTATGTCTCGTTTTGTTATGTCAACGTTTCGGTGCACATGCTCCCACCATCTTCAGGATTTGATTCATATCTCTTTTGATTGATTAAAGATTTATAATGATTATAATTGATCAATTTCTCGATCAAAGATTGATGATGACCTAAGATGTCAAAAGATGTTTCTCTCATATTGGTTTAATCTATTGTAGAATTAAATGCTTATTTCAAAAAGAATTAAATTTTTAGTAATACATTCATACATATAGTGTGTTGTATATATATATATGTGTCGTTACATTAGTACTCATAATACAAGATTCATATCATTAAGAGTTTGTCAATAGCCTGGAGGTAGAGTCTCGGTCTTGTGAACAAGGGGTCCGCTGCTCGATTCTAGGTGCCTGCAAACTCCCCTTTCATGACACAAGCTTCAAGCTTACTGTGAAAAGTGTATAAGGTTGTATTTGGGTTTAAAATGAAACCCAGATATATCTTCTTTTTTTTAAAAATAATATTTTAGTTCGGAGCTAGCTCAATGTGTAAACTGTCTATTCATCTTATGTTAGTTCTGTTACAAAGTTTTTCTTTAGTTTTTGCAGTAGATTTTTTTCACTTTAATGAAATGTAGTAAATATAATTTTTTGTGACATGCTCTATGATCACGTACATCATCGTAGTATCATAGGGCAACAGATTATTATGTTAATCAGATATCAAAGTTTAAATTTTATCTGCAAGTCTGTGTACTTCATGAAAATATTCTGCTTTGTGTCAAAATAATATTGAAAATCATTAATTGATGATATTTTTTTATCACTAACACAGAATACTTAACTGTATATTAGCTTTACGTAATTAACATGAAGATCGCTCTATTTGTGTCAACAAAAAAGTCATTCAAAATGTGTAGTACAGCTCATCGTTGAACGGAAGATGATGAATAAATCTTATACAGAGAAGAATGGGGTTCACTTCTATTTCCAGATATAATTATTTACAAGTTTTTTGAGACTTTTTTGTCAATCACAAAAATTCTCATTTAGGTCCCAAAGTGAAAATAAATTAAAACATATATAGCGTAATTAATGATAAGTCATCTATTTTCTATAACTCAAAATTTTGCCATTATTCATAATTTGTCAAAAACTCAATGTATTTTTTTAAATCATTATTTCTCTCTATATATATATATATATATATATATATATATATATATATGTTTATCATTCCGCACTTAGTTGCACAAACCCTGTGCGAATAACAGCCGATTGTGACTCATTTGCACATCTTGGCTCACTAAGCACTTATTGGCTCAGCGATTTTTACAGATTTGAAATCGTCTCGAAGAGATAAATCCATCGGTACCATTGAAGTACCCTGATGCGTTTTATGATAATTTCGTATGCTTCAAATATGCCGCTATAGGCATTTTTACCTTTTTATTATTCAATAACATGTATCTTTTCTTCTCTGTATAATATTAATCGCCCTTACTCGATCAGTAATGCGTTGTTGTCAGTATGACATCGGTAGTAAGAGAAAGAAGTAATGTGTGAATGAAATAGGTACATATTATATTCATACTTCATAGGTACCTATACCATAAAGAGATCAACTCCTGTGGACCGCAAATTGCATAATGCGTTTAATATTCTCATTCATTGATAAATCTGTTCCCGTCAGATTTGTGCGCTCCGTAGTAACAATTAAAACCTCATTATTACAATTCTGATAATTTCATTTATAGCTATTAAATTGTATTTACGTGTCAAACGTGTCACTTCCTTAATTATGTAACTTTTGTTTTATATGTTTGTCATGTTAAAATGTAACTTGTCGTCAATCGTAGTAAAGGAATCCATCGATGTAACGTACGTATATTGATAAATTGAAAAGAATGTTAATTTTATCACCAGTATAGAACAAATCGTGTATTGTAACGTAATACGGATCCTGAGTTTCTTATAAAATTGTATTGTGAAATGTTATACCTAGTTGTTGTTTTCATAACCTATGTTTTTCATATTCATGCACATATGCACATCTGTATATGTATACGTATATTTCACCTATTTTCCACTTTACAGATATTTATTTATTTATTTATTCATTCTACGGCAAAAGCCCTTATTACATGATACATAATATATATATTTAAACAATTTCTACAACAATAAAATTGAAAACATAACACAAAAACATTCAAATCTCAATGATATAAAAACATATAAAAGACAATGTAATAGAAATTATATAAAAGATATTAAAATTTAAAAATAAAATTACAGAATATAATTTTTTTAATTTAAACCACAACACAAACAAATCAAATGTCAGACATGAAATTTAAAATTCAAAACACGTGTAAACTATCATCAATTATAGTTACCAATAAAAATAACAAGACAAGACTGGATACAAAAAGATGGATTAATCATAGCTAACAATAAAAATGACATCACAGAAGAATCCATATCACTGAACATTACAGCAATTTATTCACACTTGCAAATTCACATCCTTTGGATTCTCAACATGGCTTCTGTCACATGTGACTTATATTGGACTAATGATGAGTGAAATATGTCAACCCCTCCAGCAAATTCATTTCCCAAACGCTGAATTCTTTTTAGAGATGAATTCTGACCATACGTAGTGGTCGAGTCATCAACATAAAATGGTAAGGATTGTCGAGTAACTCTCAATGGTGCATGAAAATTTATCTTATGCAATAGATCTGGGCAGTAAATAAAACCATGTATTAACTTGAACAGAGTCATTAAATCGGTTAATTTTCTTCTCTCTAATATCTGCAATAAATTCAAATAATTTAAAAGAAAATTGTAGTCCAAATGTTCTCTGGGTATTCCCAGTCTAAAATTTATATGTTGCAGAAATTTTCGTTCAACCCTATTCAGGCTATTAATGTGAATCTGGAAACACGGGGACCAGACTGATGAACAGAACTCCAAGACACTACGTACCAGAGAAACATACAGCAATTCCAAAGTGTGTATGTGGGAGAATTGCTGACACACTCTTAATAAAAATCCCAAAAGCCTCATAGCTTTATTACAAGTGATGTTAATGTGGCTGATGAAACTAAGACGACGATCAAAAACGATCACCCAAATCGCGAATTTCATCCACGGACTCCAGCAAGGCACCATCAAGTTTATACTCGTACACTATTGGACTCTTTAATCTATAAAAACGCATTACGTGACATTTTTTTGCATTGAGTGTTAAACTGTTATTTGTACACCAATCATAAAATCTATTCAGATTTTCCTGAAGAATACGGCTGTCACTTTCATCACTAATTGCTTTAAATATCTTGAGGTCATCGGCATACAAAAGAACCTCCACATCAGTGAACACCTTCATTACATCATTTATGAATAAATTAAATAGGATGGGACCGAGGTGGGAACCCTGAGGCACCCCACTCAGGGCTAGAAACTCGTACGAATATGTGTCACCGATTCTGACGGATAATCTCCGATCCTTTAGATAATTTACAAACCAAGTAAACAGCGAACCAGTGACTCCAATCATCATTAATTTCTCTAGAAGAATCCCATGGTCCACCCTATCAAAAGCCTTGCTGAAGTCCGTATAGATCGCATCAACCTGGGCTTTATGGGCCAACGAATCTGATATGAAGTTCTCATAAACCATTAAATTTGATTGAGTAGACTTTAAGGGCATGAAACCATGTTGAGACTCAGCTATTATGTTAGTGATACAGGGAGATTATCTTACTTAAGACAATCTTCTCAAGTAACTTTGGTATACATGATTGAATGCAAATAGGTCTGTAATTAGAGACGCTCTGCTTGTTACCAGTCTTAAAAATTGGTACGAGATAACTGTGTTTCCAGCATTCTGGGTAAGAACCTAATGTCAATGATTTATTAAAAATAACAAACAATGGGTAGGACAGACTATGCATACATTTTTTCATAAATAAAGGAGGAACACCATCAGGACCACTACTAGTTTTTAGCTCCAGGCCTCTGATGTATTTTACAATGTCCTTGATTTCTATATTGATTGAGGATAAATGCAGGTCATATGTAAGTGCATCATGAGTGCCATGTCCCGTACTATGGGATCCATGATAGAAAGAACCAAAAAAGTCCGCAAACAAATTCGCAATCCCAGGGAGAGTGTCTACCACCGTATCACCAAATTCCATAGATCTCGGGATTCCCGAGTCCTGCGACCGAAGCGAGTTACTGTATTTAAAAATGTGTTTGGTATTTATACTAATGGTACTTTCTATGTTGTCTATAATTTTTTTATAACAAGAATCAGCCATCCTTTTACACTCGGTGCGCAACACTTGAAACTGTTGGTAATCATGGTGCTCCCCAGAGATCTTGTAAGCCTTGTGTGCCACCTTCTTTGCATTGATCTTTTCCATCAACTCATGACTAAACCATTCTGGATAACCCGATGTACAATAAGTAGTTGAAGGGACAAACTCCGAAATCACCCCTGAACTATCTCATAAAACCTATATATTCTGGAGCTTCTGAATGTAGGAGCTGATATGAACGGTGTAAACGTATGTGCTTTAATGTTTGCTGATGATTTGGTGTTATTAGCTAATAATGAATGCGATCTGCCGAGAAATGTGTCATTTGTGCATGAAAAGTTCGAAGAGAAGGGACTGACTAATGTAAAGAAGACGAAAGTAATGGTTTTTGAAAGGGAAAAAGGGTTAGTTGGAAGACATCGCATTATAGCGATAGACTCGCCCTCTGTACATTGAATCGTATAACTGATATTTCTATGATAACTTGTTTTGATTTGAAATTTTGTAATCAATGTACAGTGAAGAATAAATAAAAATAAATAACTGTATTATTGTTATTTGTTTTAGTAGGTTAAAAGGGGAATTGTCATTCAGTATTGCAGAAAAATACAACCAAGTGGAGTAGTCAGCAGATCAGACGCATGTAACAAACATGCAAGCCGTCCTCTCCCTGTCAACAATAAATCAAGACATTCAGAATTGGCAAACCTCATTACTGAATTTAAAATGTAAAATGTCTTTATTTTTCCGAACACCTGCCTTTTATACGACACTCTAAAATTTACGGAGAAGAGTGGGAGACAAATTCATTACCGGGTGCTCAATTTTTAATAAGTATAATCATTTCTGGGTATTGACACTCGACTTCTTAGGAAGTCCAATCGAAGTGAAATTTCGTCTCATTTAATATTTTTGATTGTTTGTTATGATGTTTATTATTTTTCTGTGTGTACGATATAATGATATGACTCCTTCAATCTATCGCTTTATTTTAATTTAGGTACTTATTACTATTAAATATACCTAATTGTTTTACATCTTTCCCGATAAAACGCCCGTTTTCATGGTATAACCAGAGAATTCCATACAAAACCTAGAACCCTGACTCATTTACAAAAGTGAGGCAAAAAATCTATGATTTTTTTGACAGAACGGTTGGCGGAAGCGTGTGGTGTTTCCTACATTTTATGAAGTACTAGCTGTCCCAGCGAACTTCGTACCGCCTAAGAATCAATAAATGATTACATACATACATCTTCTTCTCCCTGTCCTAGTTCAGTCGGGGTCCCATTGCCCTTAGGTATCTCCTCCAGATAACCCCTGCCATCGCTGCTTCCAGGACCTCTGGCCACCCCAAACCAAGCCTTTGAACACACAGGTTCGACACCTGCCCTTGCCAGCTTCTTTTAGAGCGGCCCACCGGTCTTCTGCCCTTTCCCACTGACTTTGTGAATGATTAATATTATTAATCTCTTTACAAACTCCCGTAATTGTCCAAGTGTGTCGTCGTAGGTATAGTGTAAAAAAATAAAATTCATTTGGAACTTTCGCAGTTTAGCGGCCCCACCCGTTGTCTAGTACTTTTTCCATAGAAAATGTAATATTTTCGAAACATGAGGAAATTGTTGCCATATGTAGAATTAATTCATAAGTTCCATATTTTTTTTTACATAGACAATTCACACATCGAGCTAGTCCCAAACTAAGATATGAATCTTGTATTATGGGTACTATGGATAGGATTTTGGATGTCAAATGGTATGAAAATGTTACAAATGATGCTGTGCGCCGGCGCACCCAGCAGAGACCTGTAATCTCCGTAATACAGGAGAGACGATGGTCCTGGCTGGGACATGTTTTGAGAATGCCTAATTATAGTTGGCCAAGAAGAGCACTGGTCTTCCGTCCGTAGGGGTTCCGTCGGCCCGGGCGTCCCCCCTCTTTCACAATACACCGTTCCTATGACAACGATATCAGAGCGCAAGGAATGTCGTGGAAAGAGGTGACGCAATTGGCACAGAGACGCTCTGAATGGAGGAGGCTGGTTTCTGCCCTGTGTTCCCGAGAGGCGCGGTGAGGGCGATGATGATGATGATGATGATGATGATTATGGCCACTAACGCGACGATACACACATAAACAATGCACTATACACACATATATGTAACACTCAGACCCAGGACAATTTGAAAAGGGTCATTCTTCACTTTGCCCTGGCCGGGAATCGAACCCGGGACCTCGTGACTCATAGGCAAGAGCGTTACCTCCGCGCCCCACCGACCGACATGAACAATTAACTTAACTCAGATTTGTTTATAAATTATCTGCTATACGTATTATAATTTTTTTTTTTTTTAATATAATTAGGCAATCCACCCCTTGGAGTGATTTGTGCCATCCTGTTTCGTTGAAATTAAACCTATCTACAGAAGTGATAAGAATAGGTTAGTCCAATAAATCAGATATTAATGTCATTGTACTTAAGATACTTAGAGATTTGTCGAAAGTGTCGAGTCGACGAGAGGAGATTCAAGGAGTTACCAGGTAAAGGCCCTTCGGCCGGAACAGTTAAAGGATACTGCTTGTGCAGTGAGCATTCAAGCAAGAGATGATCGATGGTCTGGATTTCTCCACACTCGCAGTATGGTTCTGTCAAAATTCCCAATCTGTGTAGATGTTGTGCGACCAAACAATGGCCCAGCCTCAGACGGCAGATAGATGCAATCTCAAATTTATTCATTTTTATTTTACTGAACCACGGTTTACGCACAACCTCTGGCTGTATCGCCCTAAGTCTTCCCCCAACCAAAACATTGGGCTTACCCCATTGATTGTTCCATTTTTCAAAAGCTTTCGATTTGAAATCCAGCAAAATATCTGATAACGGTTGAGCAAATTCCAAAATGGGTGAATCAGAGTCAGCAGCTCTAGTTGCCAAGGCGTCAACCAACTCGTTGCCAGCTATTCCCGCATGCGAAGGTATCCACGCAAAGATCACCTCCACGCCAGAAGAATCAAGTAGCGAAAGAAGTCTTTTGATGTCCAAAATCAATTCGTTTATAGATGCCCTCAGAGATCCTACTCTGAGGGACTGAATGGCACTTAGAGAGTCTGACAAAATTATGAATTTCTTGTTCCAACCTTGATACATAAGACAGATCTTTAGTGCCTCCTCAATTGCCACGCACTCGGCTGTAAAGATCGATGATTGCGAGGACAGCTTGAACATTCCCTCCAAATTTATAGAGGGAATGAACACTGCTGCCCCACACGACTGAGTTGTTGGGTTTTTAGAGCCATCCGTAAAGATTTGGATATGTTTAGGAAAATTGGTGTTGATGGTGTTGTTAAAAACTTGGTCCGTCATTTTTGGTGTGAGCTTCGTGCCCTTGTTAATGCCAAGACTCACAATTTGAGGGTTAGTGATGATGGTTTTCAGAGGTAATGTGAATATTGGGGGAATGTCGTACTTACGGCACTGGTTATCTAAAGATGACATGAAATCATGGCTTTGACAAAGATTTGGCTTATGTGTTTCTCTTCTCAGGTTCAATGGTAGGGAGTTAGAAAGGGAACTTAGTTTGTCTGTCAATGGATGATTGTTTAAAACGAATCTCTTAGAATAGTAATTGTCCGCCAAAAGTTGTCTTCGGATTCTTAGTGGCATCTCAGCTACTTCAATCTGCAATGAATTTATATATTTATTTATCGAAAACTTTCATGGAACACACATATCTGCAATATTGTTGCTAACTGTGAAACTCATATAAATCCACTGAGAGCGGTATCACGAGTCTGGTGGGGAACCCATCCACTAACTATGAAAATGTTTTACAATGCACTAGTGAGAAGCCGAATAGATTTTGGAAGTTTTCTATGGGACCCACTACCTAAATATCTAGAGGATAAACTTAATAAAATTCAAGCTAAATGCATGAGACTCATAATCGGAGCTATGAGATCGACACGTATTATAATTATGTAGGTACTAATTTTAGGTAGATACCTATTCATTTGAAATTTATAAAAATTCTTTCCATGATTTTTTCAAAATCGAAATATCAGAACCACAGATGTTAAATTGTATGGATTACGATTCTAATTTGAAAATGTATAGAAAAATTATTCTTTAAATAGGCCAATCTATAAAAAAACTTCATCGATGATTTTGTATATTCTCCATATTGCATTATTTATTGAAATTAAAAATGTATGGCGTAAATAATTTTCTTCCTATTTTTTCTTACCGTGAATTTGTAAGATGTTTTAATAGCCTATAGTTTATTCCGGGCGGAGAAGACTCCAACAAATCAGAGATCATTCAAATCGGTACGGCCATTCTTGAGTTATAAGTGTTGAAACACACACTACTTCCTTTTATAGGTATATAAGATTTCTCGCATTTTTATAAAAATATATCATTTTTACTTTTATAAAAACGTAATTGGACAATTTTTGAAATTCTTGTCAACGTTTTAAGCCGATATACCGTGATGGCATAGTTCTTTACAGTAGTAGTAAAATAGTAAGTAATATTATAACTTACCATATTCAATAATATTATGTATCGGAGAATTTACCGGTTCACAAATCAAGGATATTTTCGTTTCGCAAGGAAAAATATAATTCATTGCGATCCCGAAATCAACAACCGGAAATTCAAATACATTATAATGACCAAAAGTTTCGTAATCAATACCACACGTATCAATATCCAGCACGTATACGATATTTATTTTGAAGATATTGGCGGACTTTGAGATGTGGTGCTACATACGCATGCTGGAGATCCATTGGTCGGAACATGTGGAAAACTTAAGAGTTGTTAACCAGTGTAGGCGAAAAAAAGCAACTCCTTAATAGAATCAGCCAACAACGAGCTAACTGGATTGGCCACAATATTAGACACCCAGGACTGTTTATCACCATCGCGGAGGGTATGACCGAAGGCAGAAATGGTAGAGGGCGACCAAGAGACGCTTAGGTATATGGACCAACTGAAGAAGGACATGAACTGTGGCACTTACTTGGAACTAGAGAGAGTAGCTGAAAATAGGGAGGAATGGAGAAGAAAATCAAAACTCGTTACAGACCAATCCAATGGATTGGAACTTGTAACTCACTTTATATGCGAAATATATAGTAGAAAAATCTTTATAGTAGAAATATAATAGAAATATAAACAGACATTTTACATCTTAAATTCAGCGATGAGGTTTGCCACCCATCCTGAATGTGTTGATTTTATATTGGCACGGAGAGGACAGCTTGCATGTTTATTATATGCGGTTGGTCTGCTGGCTACCCCACTTGTGTGATGTGCTGTGACGGTATAGTAGTCGTAGTAGTACTAGTCATAATATTGAATAGGTATTGTTTTCTTATCGGTGATAAATTCATCACCAATAAAATAAATATGTGAACATTACTAATAAATTGTTACAAAGTGAAATAAAATATTATACCTAGGTAGGTACCTAGCGATGTATTTAAGTGATAATAGTTGCGATAAAAAAATATACCTATCATGATCAATGAAGATTTAATGAATTATGACTGCATGTTCAACAACATTCTACAGTAGTTAGCGAAAAATATTAAAGGAATTAAACGTAGGTACAAATTACATTGTTTTTGTACGTAGCATTGATCATCATGGCAGTTTAAGGATGAATCTTTATAATTCATATACCTACCTACCAATACAATTAATAATAATATTCGCGCATATCAGGACAATGAAGCACAAATCCGAGTAATGTCTTTCTCTTTCTAGCATCATCGGCAACGTCGCATGATCAAGTAACTTAGGCAAATTATATGGATTAGGTATTGTATGTTAACCGTCGTGATTTTTTTTTGAAGCATACCAATATTATATGGAATATAAACTTACCTGAGAATATTAAAATAAAAATAAAAACGACATTAGTTTCCTATATCATGTGAGCTGCTATATATTCCAGGGTATAGAATGTACAAGGTTTGTTCGTTAGTCGTGTGTGATGCGTTAAGTGCTGCGAGCTATAAATATATATATATATATATATATATGAATGACTGTGTGATCAAATTTTCATCGGAAATGCATGTGCAACATGCATTCCATTAATGAAAGATCACTTGATTTTACGCAGGAGATAGTATGAGGTGAAGGTTTTACTCCATTTCACTGCGTACAGTCGGGCAGAGACTTGGCTCTTGCCTTTGCATGAGGGACGAGACACGGCCCGTCACCGGAATATGCAGATTGGATTTGCAGAATAGGTGTTGTGTTTCTGCATTGTGTATACATGTGCTTCTTCAGGACCATCTCGCAGAATGGCCGACACAACATTAAATCCAGTATGCGGGGAGTATCGCATATTATGAATGACTGTGTGATCAAATTTTCATCGGAAATGCATGTGCAACATGCATTCCATTAATGAAAGATCACTTGATTTTACGCAGGAGATAGTATGAGGTGAAGGTTTTACTCCATTTCACTGCGTACAGTCATATATATATATATATATATATATACTAACATGATTAGCTGGAAGATATTGCTTCCAGGCGATAAGCTCGTCAATTTCTCATGTTTTTTGATCAATAAGTAAATTATTATTATTATACTATCACAACTACGAATGTAATCTCTCACAAGTAATGTAGCCTAAGGACCAATGAACATGCAGCTCATCCTCTCCATGCCATAAAAAAAGACATTTAGGATTGATAACATGCATGAATTGATAAATATTTCAACCATCTGTCACCTGAATACCTGTCTTTAAAGGACACATGAGATAAAGAGACTTAATCTATGCCAAAGGTTTCACAGGATTTTTAATGATGAGAATATGAATTATTAAAGTTTGTTTACATATTATGATTTTAGGTAAACGAGCTACACACGCTGCGGTATTTGCTAAACTTATCACTCCCAATGGTAAAGATAATGGTCTCCATATATTTGTTGTTCCCGTTAGATGCCCAAATACACTCCTGCCATATGCAGGAGTAGTGGTTGGGGATATGGGAGAGAAGATGGCACTGAATGGCATGGATAATGGGTAAGGTTTGTTTATTTATACACTGTGTATTTCAAGCTTTGTGGTGTTAAGAGTCTCGAGTCTCTATTTTATATCATGATATATCTCACAAGTAGTGTTTAGACTTATTGTTTTAGACTTATTTAGACTTATTGTAGATTTATTGTTTTTTTCTGCTTTGTTATATGTTTAACATGTAAAAGGCTCACGCCGTATACATTAAATAAAAAAAAAAAAAAAAAAAAAAAAAGTAGAGCACCCAATTGATTAAAGGCTTGTAAAATGTGTACAGATCGTGGTCTTCATATTATAAAATATAGGTTAATTAGTTTTTAGATTAGTTGGCATACCGGATTGTTGAATTGAAAATATCATGTAGGTATCTTCTACAAATTACCGTGTGGAGAATACTTGAAAATATACAGAAATGAATGGGAGATCTGTTGGGGGAGTGTAATTAAAAATAAAAATTATAAAAAGTCACAGAGTTCTCTTTCAATCATTTATGTAGATAATATACCTTTTTTATTTCTTTTCAGCTTTGTGATGTTTGACCAGTATAGAATACCTGCTGAAAATCTGTTAAACAGACTTGGAGATGTGGATGATGAAGGTAACTATTTTTCACCAATAGAGAATCCAAATCAAAGACTAGCTGTAACTTTTGGAGTGCTATCCATGGGCCGCATTCAGATCACAGCTATATGTGCGAGTAATATGGTGAAAGCTGTGACTATTGGCATTAGATATTCTGTTGGAAGGAGACAGTTTGGTCCGGAGAATTCTACGGAAGAATATCCAGTCCTGGAATACCAACAACAGGTAAACATATTAAAATAAAATATGAAAATTGTGGACCAATCTCATCTTGACAAATGTATATGAAACTGATAGTTGACCATTACTTTATTTAAAACTCATTTATGGCCGGTCTCAATAACATAACCGAGGTAGCCTTGTCAACGCGATCCGAGATAAAATTCCAATTTTTATCTAACTTCGACCCGCGTCTCAATAAAGAAAAAGTAAGTGGCCAGAGATAGATAGGGTTCCTATCGCTGTTCCTTCCGATTACCATAGTTACCGTGTGGCGGTGTTGATTTTCATGTTTTCATTTCTCGTCGTGTCATCTTTTTCGGTGCGTGTATTGTCTGCTGCATTTGTAAATAACGAAATTAATATGGAATCATCACTTAATGTAAGTGATAATATTGTTTTCTTTTTTAATGATCATATAATATAATATATGTAGTATTATATTGTATGCTGGAATCCATGTCACAGTTCTGTGCAGTTGTAAGAAATAACACCAGCCTTGTTGTATATCTGATAAATAAATGCCTTAAATTTCAGGTGAAAGCAAAACCTCTTGGAAAGGACCAGGTGTTGTTGTTGTTAGATATACATTGAAGGAGACCCACCGACCACCCGGATAGCGCAGAAGTCTGGGGACTTCCATTTATCCGAATTCTATACTGCACAAAGTTTGTCTACACTGGAGGCGCCACAGTGGGCAGCCTGAGGGGCTGGATATAATCAAATATTGGTTATTACCAAATCCACCAACGCAACCAACAACAAATTAAAAGGCGTAGAAGGCGATTGCGAGCCAATATTCTGCTGACACGGGAGATTTTCGGTGCTCTGAGCAGCTGCGACTGAAGTGGGAGAATTTGAAGAAAGCTGCCAGGAAGCGATCGTTGTTTATATTAGTATAATTGTATCCAAACATGGTATAGGCTTGTGCCGTGTATTTTTGTAAAATAAAATATATAGGTATATATAAATGTATGGATAAATAATAAATTAGTTTTGTTTCATGTTTAAATATTTATTAAGCTATCAATTAAAACCAAAAAATGTTTACATATTAGACTTTATTATTTATTCCTATCTATCCTAGATGATGATGAAATGACTAAAGAATAATGTATCAACTGTGGACATAACATATGAATAAAGATGCTTATAAGATATGTAACGAGAAGAAGTTACACGTAGTGTTGGCACTATTTCCGTCAACAAATTATTCACTTCAGTTTTGTTCAAATGGAACCGGTATGTGAACCCTTTGCTCGAAAGTTCGGACATATAATCAATTCTCTGGTATTGCTTCTTAGGATCTTCGTTGGAATAAAATACTCCAGCTTCGAATAATTCTAATAATCAACCTCAAAAAGTCAAAACACTTAACTCCACTGTCAATCTGTCAAAATCCGGCGATAACAAAATCATATAAAAATTTGTTACCACGGATACGACAAGCAACTTGAGTTAGGATATTGAAACGCATTTTCGTTGATTTCCATACATTCTATAACTCGCAGCAGTCCGAAAGATAGATAGAGAATTTGGATAGCGATTCTATCTCAGCTATGTTTATTGAAACGGGAAAATGGAAAGATAGATCGATTTTTAACAAAAGTTCGGAGATAGATCGCTTATTGAGACCGGCCGTTAGTAACTGTGTTTAGAAATGTAAGGTTTAGCCAGACACCTAAGATATTTTTTCAATTCAATTAGTTAATCAAAACATGTGAATCATCATGGAAACAAAATCTCCATTCAATGTAACCTTGTTGCAGATTTTTTACTTTAATAAAAAACATTGTCTCCAATATCGAAATGATGACTTTGTTTTATAATTTAACAATTGTTTGAATTTGCAAATAAATGGTTATTTCTTATTGTTTTATTTCAGCAATGCCGTCTGATGCCTTATCTGGCAGCAGCATATTGTACGAGGATATTTTCCAACTGGTTTTTGAAGACTCACACAATCAATGGTGAATATCATATTTAGTTATTTCCTATTATTATTTATTTATTATCAAAGTTGAATTTGGGTTTATAATAAACACTCGCAGTGAGCATCAGCAGTGGGAAGAATCAAACTTCAGATCTCGATTGAGTCTTGAGATACTACCATCAGATTACCCGCCACCTCTTGCATCATTAGCAAGTTTAAATTCATTTAATTATTAATCATCAACAACACTCTACAGTATATGTATGTAAACACAAATAATGGAAGCAATGAAGATATCAATTTATCACCCTATTTACAATATTAGTGTACACATTTTGACAGTTAATGTTATATCAAAAGCCCATACAGTTGTCATATGTAAATAAAATGAGAAAGTTTAAAGATAGAAGATGATCCTTTGAAAAATGATAAATGTTGTTTTATCAATGATATTATGATAATTCCAGAATTTGGCGCCAAAGACCCCGCTATGTATATGGAGGGTCACGGGATGTCATCAGCAACTAAACCTGTGATATCATGGATGGCGAGAGATGGCATTCAGGTCTGCAGAGAAGCTTGTGGAGGACATGGTTATTTGAAAGGTATGTTTGTAATCTTTTAAATCTACTTAAGCTATATATATAGCACTAGCATGTATGGAAATACATGTTTATCACCTGGGATATGTGGTGAGGGTATAGATTTTCATTTGTACACTTGTAAAGTATGACGTCATCTGACATTTTGGTGCTCCAACTGTTTTTTTCCAATTTATCTTACTTTCCCATACAAAAGTGGGTGGGGCCATGTTGACTTCAATACTTAATAAATTCTGCTCTTCCGCACTAACTTTTGTATGGGAATGTGAAACAAAGTTTGACAGTTTATGTGCAAAAATATCAGATGGCATCTAATTTTGAAAGAATATTGTGGGTAATCCATTATTCCATTTTTAGTTCAAAGCTGGAATAAAAAAAATATATATAGATATCAAATGTGGAAGCAAATGTTTTTCATTTCAGTGATATGGTCACATCACTAATATTTACATCTGTCAAATTGGTGGATTTTGTTTTTATAGAATGTTTGTAACAGTTTATTTATATTAATTTCTCTTTCGGGATGACGGATCAGTCCATTGTTTCACAAAATGGTATAAACATGATATTTTTATATATTTTCTTATCAGTTAACATGTGCAAGTTTGTATAAATCATCAAAGATATTGTTCCTAACCTCAAAAAGTTTGCATTGTTATTTTTTTTTAATTCAATGAAAATTATTACATATTAAATGAATATATCAATTCCTAGATTCTGTGAAGCGCCCGGCAAAAATTGATCCCTTTCTTTTCCCTATGTTTTCGAGTGTCTTGTAAAAGGCAGGTGTTGGAACAAAGGCATTTTACATATTAAATTTAGCGATGAGGTTTGCCATCCTACCTTAATTTTTGTTGGCACAGAGAAGACAGCTTGCATTTTTATTACATGTAACTGGTCTGTTGGCTACTCCAATTGTGGGATATGCCTTGATAATATACTAGTAGTAAAATATTTAAATTTCTTGCAAGCTCATTGTGAAGTGTTGATTTTTTTCAGCTGCTGGATTCAGTGAATTACGCGGAGAGAATGATGCCAACTGTACGTACGAAGGAGAGAATAGTCTTCTGCTGCAACAAACTAGTAATTGGCTGCTTAGTTTATTGAGAAAAGTAGAAAATGGAGTCCACATTGCTAATCCGTACAATACTGTAGACTTTATAAAGCATTACAAGGAAATTATTAAACAGAAAATGAAATTTACATCAATTGAAGATTTCACTAATACCAAAAGTAAGTTATCCATACCTTAATGCAGAACTATCCTAAGTTCTAATTTTGGTTAAACTGAGTTAACTGTTAAGCAATATGAAATGATAATAACAGATACGAGATAATTTAATGATTCTGAGTAATTAGATTCATTTAATAAGGCATGTCAAAATTTGCTATAGATATTTTTAATATTTTTATTTTTGTTACAAAAACAAAACTTAAAAACTGCTCCTTTGAAAAATCACCCTAAAATACTTATATTATAAGCGTCAAGGTGGCGATTATAAATTTTGTTATTTATTTATTTATTTAGCATCAACAGTACACTACAGACAACATATATACATAATAACAAAACAATATAGTCATGCAATCTATTAGCTGACAAAATATATCGCATACTCTTTTCAACAAGTTTTCGAGAGTCCTGTAAGAGGCAGCTACTGGAAAAACTTTGTGTTTGGGACATTTAAAGTATTCAATTCAGCAGTGAAGTATCCACCCATTCTGAATGTCTTGTTGCCTTTGAGTCACGAGGTCCCGGGTTCGATTCCTGGCCAGAGCAAAGTGAAGAATGACCTTTTTCAAATTGTTCTTGGTCTGGGTGCTACATGTAATATGTGTTAAGTGCATTGTGTATATGTATCGTCGTGTTAGTACCCATACAACAAGATTCATATCTTAGTATGGGACTAGCTCGATATGTGTGAATTGTCTATGCATGTTAATATGGATAAACAAACAAACAATCAGAGCAAAGTATGATTTTGTGTATAGTTATTTAATTTTTCTATATTTCAGATGTATTGGATTGCTACCGATGGTTAATTTGCTACTTACTGAAGCAGACAAATGACAAGATGCAAAGTTTGATGAAAGCTGGTGCAGATGTCAATACAGCTAGAAATAATTCACAAACATTCAACGCTAATACACTGTCTGTAGTGTACGCCGAGGTAAACAATTTTTTTTTATTTCAAAAGATGAATATGGGTTTGAAATGAACCTAAATAACCTCAAAAAAGCAGTATGCTTGTGTTGTAGAGGTGGAGTGCTACTCATTTGAACCTAAAATTTCAATAGAAAGTTGTCTGTTGTATGGGTGCACAAGTAGTATCATTATTATTATAATTGGATTAATAAAAGCAAGTTGCATTTTCTTCTAATATCAATTTTATTGAGAGAGGCGTCTTTTGATTCACCTTTATAGTTGAAAACCGCTTTTTTCAATTTATCCAATCCGTATTTCAATTAGCTCTTTAATTTATGGCATATAATTGCTATGAAGCAAAATTCACCAATCGATTTGGTCCATCAACTATTTAGGATCATATTCATTTTAAAGAAAACAGAATAAATTCCAAATTCAGAACAAATTGGTAATTTTGACAATTAATACACTGAGATTGAAATTGTCAATGTATACATTTGATGCACAATCAGTCAATGGGAGATTGGTGGAGATCATTGAGATGTCTAACTTGTTTACATAGTTATTGCACAATATATCGTCGTGTGAATGCAGAACTATCCTATGTCCAATTGAACCAAATGTTGAGGAGAGTCAATTGAAATAAAGCACAGCGCGGAACAGCGACGATAGACAATGCAAATTTCGATAGTTTGTACAACTACCAATATTGTAAGTGTAGTCAGTTTGCAAGTGAGTCTATGAATTCCATAATGCAGCACTATTCTATGTTACAAAATAAGACATAGGATTCTTCTGCATGTTAATAAAATATGTACATACCTTTACATAGGTTACTACTGTTTTAATGTTTTTTTCTTCATTAATATAAGGTTTGTACATGGGAAACTTCTGCATACCGTGAACAAGCATGTCATAAATGACTTTTGGTGGAAAATTTAATTTTACTTAAAATTGGACATAGGATAGTTCTGCATTCTGGCGACGATATGTTTTCTTTATTTAAATTTTATTGGGTATGATTTTTTATATCTGCCTTTATATAAATTTATAAATCTTTAATTTACAGTATTGTATAATTAAAGCTGCTTGTGAGTACGTAAATAAAATGAAAGACTTGCCATCTAAGGAAGTTGTGGGAAAACTGTGTTCATTGTTTGCTACATGGTGTTTGGAGAAGTATTTGGGAACACTCTATGGGGTAAATATATTATTTAATTATTAATTTTACTTAAAGTTGTATTTAATTACATTTATCTGATTTAAACGATTAGGGGAAACCATAAATATGATAACTTTTCTATTTTCGAAGAGGAAACTTCTGCTTAATTGGGACACATCGGGACTTGGACATTTTGTCCCAATTAAGCGAATTTCACATTTTCTTTAATTCATTTATTTGGTTTTGTCAACTAAGGCCATTAACCAGTAATACACACATAAAATTAAACAATGCATATTTTTTTCATTAATTTAATTTTATAAACTCTTGGAAACTGTAATTTACATATAGGTCATATAAATTATCATATAAATTACAAATATGTAATATAAACTTTTAAGAAAATAATAAATTCCTAATTAAAATAATAAATGGGTAGGTACATACAATTTAATTCAATGCAAAAATGAGTCAAGTGTAGTCTGTCTTTTATTTTTGTAACATTTCTTTGTACAAATTTTTTCTTGAGAATACGTTTAACATAATATGTACTGTGATCTTAAATTTACTGTCCCAATTAAACATAAATTTACTATTGGTTTCTTGGTTTGGTTTCTGTTCTTTGAGATTTGTCCCAAATAAGCGGCTGTCCCAATTAAGCGGAATCGACTGTATTTATTACTGAGGATGGACGTAGGTCCGAAAAGCTTCTAAAATTAGTGAAAGTTATAGGTACAGTGTTTCATTTTTTATTACCTAAATAAAAAAAAAACATAAAAATGATTTGTAACAACAAGAATACTTTTTTTTGTTGTAATTTTTAGTTGTATTTTAAGAAAGAGTGAGTTGATATCAGAATTTGAAGTATGAGTCTTTTGATTGACATTATATTTTCATCAACATATTATTGGTTACTCATTTTTCTCCCAATTGATTAATTTTTGTATTGTATGATTTAATTTTATTGTTCCAGGGTGGACTCTTTGCTAGTAATGAGATAAATTTATTGAGGGATGCTATAATTAAGTTATGTTCTGTGATAACTCCAGATTCTGTGTCATTGGTGGACACTCTAGCTCCTCCAGACTTCATTCTGAACTCTGTATTGGGAAGGAGTGATGGAAAGGTGAGATTAAATAAATGAAGGAATTCTAGGAATTATTTCAGACCATGTGAACTAAAAGTCCATTACTTTTATTTTTTTTAAATATAATCCGTAACTTTTTGCGTATTTTCCATTATGGTATAAAGTAAACACTTAACTTTTAACATAACGGCAATAGTAATTATAGAAGATTAATTTTGAGAGAGACATTAGAAATACATAAAAATATTAATAGTTGTAATAATATAGTTAATAACATAACAGTACCTAACGCATCACCCATTCTAAAAATATTCCCACTCCAACCTAAGTCCCCGCCCTCTTCATCCCCAACTTAAAATTGTTAACTGCATAATTTATTTTACCTTCGTAATCAATTTGTATTCTTTCTAAATTTAGCATTGATAATGTCTTGGTAAAAGACGAAACAATTGTCTACTCATTTATAAAATATAGTGTGTATTTATAAAAAAGTTAAGTGTTTACTTTATTCCATTACTTTTAACTATTTTAATGTTTAGTATTTTACCTGGAGGGTAAGAATCAGACCCCCTAGACAAACACGCACTTGGCGATTGACTACAAACGAATTTTCGACAATAACCGCAACAATAACGCATAATTACATGGTATATGTAGGTAGATTGTCGAAATGTTCGTCAGTAGTCAATCGCTAAGTACGGTTTGTCTACGGCCCCAGGTGTTTAATCATTATTTTAAAATAATATGTACCGCCTGTTTGACTGTTATACAATCTAATTGCTAGGCAGTGGAACAAGATACTTGAAGATGTTATCCCTACATAAATGCAACTAGAAACGTTTGACTATCATTTTGTTAATTAATATTTGTTTTTTTTTTAATAGATATACCAAAACCTCCAGTCACACTTTTACTCTGCAAAGGATGCTTTTTCAAGACCTCAATGGTGGAAAGATATTTTACATAACCCATTTAAATCAAAACTTTAAAATGCATATATTCAATTTTTCACTATTTGTTTCACAATTAATTCTAATAGTCTTTTTATGAAATACATACTTTTTTTGAAATTGTCATTGTCAATTTGTTTAATAATTAAATTGTAAATAATGTGATTTTTACTCAGCAAGAAATTATGGAATTGTAAAAAATCGGGACCGATTTTATGTTTAAAGACAAAGTTTTCGCAATTATAACTAATTATTTTCATTCATTTATACTTACCACGGGTGGAGTCGCTGGTGGACAAACTGCTAGCATTTGCAAGTTATCTTCTCCATGCCAATAAAAGTTAGGATGTTCAGGAATAGTGGTATACTTATTTGCTGAATTGAATCTGTTAGATGTCTTCTGTGGGAGTTTTTTCGAATACTAGCTTTTTACAGGACACTGTAAAACGTACAGTAGAGTGTGGGAGATCTATTTTTGCCGGGGACTCCAAAAAGAAAACTTTATGTACCTATCTAACAGACTATTTTTATTAAATTTTAGTAGATTAAATTTGTAAAATTATTAAACAAGCATTAAGTTGGCGCTTGAGACACATTTTATGCTCAGACCAATAACCTTGTAATTATACGACAGCCGGTGTGGCATGGAGGCTAATACACTTGCCTTTGAGTTACGAGGTCCCGAGTTCGATTCCCGGCCAGGGCAAAATGAAGAATGACCTTTTTCAAATTGTCCTGGGTCTGGTTGTTACATGTATATGTGTTCAGTGCATTGTATATATGTGTATTGTCGTGTTAGTACTCATAATATAAGATTTATATCTTATTTGGGACTAACTCGGTCTGTGTGAATTGTCTATACATGTTATGTTATATTATATTACTCGTCCAACATGCAATTATGTTGTTATTCACAAGATTAAGAATTTTATTGTAAACCTGTTGTATAAATATTCTACTAAGACTTTTAATTGTATAATGAACAAGGGGTCCGCGGTTCGATCCCAGGTGCCGGCAAACTCCCCTTTCACGACACAAGCTTTTAGCTTACTGTGGAAGGTGTATAAAGTTGTATTTGGGTTTATTACAAAACCCAGATATATCTTTTTTTTTTTAAAAAAAAAAGTTTTTTAAGAAGAGCATTTAGATGCAGCTCTAAATTGTTTTATAATTTAGTGGTAAGAGAGTTTTTGCAACAAAATTATAAAACAGTCATAATAATGGTTTTATAGTCAATTTGAAACTAATGATTTCAGAACAATTTTTTATACTGTTATAAAACTAAAACTGTAAATATATCTGATATGTATATATAATAAGTAGTGAGATTTATTAAACCATTATAAATTAAACATTTTGATTATAAGTGGTGCTATGTAATATTGATTGTGTACTTGTCATTAATTGTATTATAATAACTATATTTTTATACTGAGATTTTTATTTAATGTTAAGTTATCCAATAAAATTTATATACGTACCTATTGCATTATTTATTTTATTACTTTTTCCTTTGTCATTTTTATTAGCAGCGTTTACACCGCTCGACTAATACCGAGAATACAGAGTTTTGTCTCTCTTTTCTTTTCTCCTTTGGTATAGGGAAAAAAAGGAAAGAATATAGGTATTTTTTTTCTCGTTCCTTTCCTATATTGACAAATAAATGAACAGAAAGACTCTCATTGTCAAAATCATGATTACGTTTAAAGCATTTAAACATATTACTTGTAACTAAATTTGTCGCAATAAACAGTTTGTTGTGATTTTGAAATAAGAATGATGTGTCTTGCTAACAAATTTGCAAGGTAACTTCAATTATTCAAATTATCTTTTTAAATATCTAAAATTTTAATAAAACTTTTAATACATGCCTATCCTTGTCAACTAACTTTACAAATTGAATAGTTACTTTTTTATATTCATAGAAATGTCAATATGGTTATTTATTTTACACTTATTGCACATTATCAGTTATAAAACAAAATCAAAAAATCATAAACATATATACCGTTGGATTTGACTTGTTTTTTTATTTATTCATTCTTTACTGTAAACTGCTTGGATGCAATTTTACAGAAAATTATATTTACATTGAATACAATAGTAGTGTGCGCTGTCCAGCTGCCGCTACGCATTTCATAACCGCTCCTGAAAATAATTCGATTTTACGAAAGAAACCGGTCCAACAGTGCTGAACTTTCTTGTGCACGCTAACATTACAAAACCGCGCAGTTTTTGCATTTTATCATCTCTTAATCTTTATCAAAACTCGAAACAAATTAAAATTAATATTCATTACTGTTGATTGTCTCTCCAAAATTTTAACAAGTCATCATTTTGTGTAACATTCTCGCATCTATTGCCAAAACACGTGTCAAAAAAACCGACCCCTTCCGGGAATCACTCTGTTGTCTCAAGTGTCGAGTTTTAGTGATCAGTGTATGTCCGGTAGTGTAACAGAGAAGGATAACAACACCACCTAATCACAACAACACAGCGGGTGAAAGAGACAATAACATCACTTTGTCTCAGGGTTGTATACTTACTGTTATATTATTGCATGATATTATCCTATGTATATGCATGTAGCTTGATCTGTGTGAATTGACTGTGCATTTCTTATTATGTTATGTATAGTATGTACGGGCAGGACAATCTAGAATGCACATTTGCTACACAAAAGAGGAACTTCTCGCACTAGATAAGCGACACAGCAATACTAATAAACTTCTCACTGCTATACCCGAACAACTTCTCCGAACATCCCAAACCACCAATTTAAAAAGACGTTATCGAGGATGTAGAGCCGGTAGTCACGTTAAAAATAAAACCAAAGCCCCACGCCATCTCCCAAAATCAACATGTTTCAGGATTGGCCATTGGAATGCCAGGTCGATCAGTAACAAGGTTGAAGATATTCATAATATCTTCGGCGAACACCATCTTCATCTACTAACACTCAACGAAACATGGCATGACAGCAGTGACTCTACTTCTATTAACGCGATACGAAATCACGGATACAAAGTGTTAGACAAAGCCAGACTCCGGGATCTTGCAAAAGACTACTCTACTTCCACCAACCACGGCGGAGTGGCAATTGTCCTCAAACCAGAGGTGCACATTTCAAAAATCTCTGACCTCGGATCATATAAAACATTTGAGTATATAGGCTGTAAAGTGTCTCTCAATGGGACGTCACTCATAGTAATAACAGTCTATAGACCGGGCTCATGTACTCCCACTAAAGATTTTTTTCTAGAACTCTCTTCAATCCTAGGGTCAACTTTGTCTTACCAAATACCCATTCTAATTACCGGTGACTTTAATATACACGTGGAAAGGCAACATGATCCATACTCCGAAAATATTAAAAAGCTGCTATCCGATGCAAATCTTGTCCAACACATCACTTCTCCTACTCATGACGCAGGGGGAACTCTTGACCTCCTCATTACATGCAATAAAATAGCTCCTGCAGCTGTAAGTACAGTTGACATCGGCTTGTCTGATCACCGACTTCTAACGAGTGACTTCAACATCACTATTCCAGCTCCACTATATAAAACCATCACCAGTAGAAGCTGGAAGGACTTCAATTCTGAAGAATTCCACACCCGACTTCGGAAATCTACAATATGCTGCTCTAACACTCAAACCTTCAAAGATGTTGAAGAAATCACAGAGCAGCTAAATAGAACACTCATCAGTCTGGTAGATGAGCTCGTCCCAATTACTACAAAGACAGTCCGAGTTCGTGGCCCCAAATATCTTTGGTTCGACAACGAATGTAGATTGAAATAAACTGAAGTCCGTAGACTCGAGAGACAATACAGACGCCAGAAGTCTACATTATCCAGAACAACATGGATCACAGCCCAAAAAACGTACAAAAATCTGACCAATTTAAAGAAATCCAACTTCTGGAAACAAAAGATCGAATCCCACAAAGGTCAACCTAATAAACTGTGGAGCGACTTTCGAACTGTCATGGAAATCCCAAAACCCACACTTCCACCAATTATAACTGCAGAACAATTCAAATCAGCTTTCGAACATAAACTGCAAGCTATTTCGTCATCTCTTCCTCCGCTAAATGACAGTCTCCACGTAGAGACAAGAAACTGTACAGCCACTTTAGCAAAATTTGAAACCATGACTGAATTGGACCTACGAAGGACAATCAACAACTGCCCTAATAAACAATGTGAGCTGGATCCCATTCCCACCTGGCTGCTTAAGGATTCATTGAACACTCTTTATCCCATTATCGCTCGCACTTTTTATCTCTCCCTATCACAAGGAATAGTACCATGCTTATGGAAGCTATCTCAAGTCACTCCAGTACTAAAAAAGAGCACATTAGACAACAACGATCCCTGTAACTACAGACCTATCTCCAACTTACCTTTCCTGTCAAAAGTACTCGAACGCGTGGTCGCATCTCAACTAACAACCTATCTTGAGAACAACGGTCTACATCAGAAGCATCAATTCGCCTACAGGAAGCATCACTCTACTGAAACAGCCCTCACGAGTCTTGTCTCGGACCTGATAGGGGGCATGGCTCACGGAGACATAGCTCTTGTAACAATTCTCGACATGAGTGCGGCGTTTGACACCGTTGACCACAGCATACTCCTGACCTGTCTGGAAGTTGAGTATGGTCTTTGTGGAAGTGCACTGAGTTGGCTTCGCTCCTACCTGACCGCAAGAAACTGGTCACTAAAAGCGAGTCAAAGCAGAACTTGTGAATCAACAGTTACTCAGGGAGTACCTCAGGGTTCTGTCCTGGGTCCAATTCTGTTCACCCTCTACATCGGATATATCGACAGTATGCTAGAAAAAACAGACTTTCGTAGCTATGCTTACGCGGATGACAGAATTTTGATCGGTTTTTGCAAACCTGATCAGAAAAATTATCTCAAGGCCCGGACCGTAGAATGTATAACAAACTTATCTAATCTAATGGCAAAGAGACGTCTGAAGCTGAATCCAGCTAAAACGGAATTCTTATGGGTCGCATCACCTGGCCGACAACATCTCTTGGATATAGATCCCATCTCGATAGCCGACACGGATATTCTACCGTCCAGTAAAGTCTCGATACTTGGGGCACGAATCGATAGCGCACTGTCTATGGAATCCCAAATCTCAAAGACGGTGAGCTCTGCATTTTACCACATCCGCGAAATACGCTCCGTGTCGAAAAACCTCACTCCTGATAGCATAAAAACATTAATCTCTGCTTTTGTAGTCTCTAGACTTGACTACTGCAATATACTATATGTAGGACTGCCGCAAATTCAACTGAATCGTCTACAAATGGCATTCAATAGCGCTGCAAGGCTTATTTTCCGCGAAGATAAGGGTTGCCACATCACACCTTTGCTGGAAAAGTTACACTGGTTAAGAGCAGGTGAAAGGGTTCAATACAAACTGTGCCTTATAGTCTACAAAGCTTTGAACAAAATGGCACCTCAGTCACTTTCTGAACTCTGTGTTCTCAAAACACCTGCAAGTAGACCTCTACGCTCAGCTAAGACATCCACCAACATGCTGGACGAAAACAACAGAGCAAACAAGTCCTGCTTCTATGATAGGGCTTTCGGCGTCGCAGGACCCGTCATTTGGAACCGACTCCCCGAGGACCTCCGTAAAAACCAGCCGATTACAACGTTCAGGAGCAAGCTGAAGACTTCGCTCTTCCAACATAGTTTCCCGTGCCCTTGAGATGGATACTCCATTAAACGGCGCCGAATAAATCATCCAATATAATAATAATAATAATAATCAATATGTAGAGGATGAATTAATTTCAAAGGTTTATCCTTATTTCTTCCTGATAACTAGTCCCATTTAAATATACGCTTCATTTGAATACTGATTATCTAAAAATCTACAATTTTATTCTGTAGACGAACATCGAGTTTCGAAAACATGGATGAAACTCCTATTGCTGAACTGTTACCGGAATTTCCCGATGGTCCACTTTCTAAATATCGACATCAGGCAACCTTTGACTGGAGAAAACTTAAAATTGAAATTGATGGAGAAGATAGATTGAGATTCAAAGTATGTAAACTGTAATATTTTATAAACGTAGCGGCTGAATCGCTACTCATGTTTACCGTCTCAGCATATTACAATAAGATAATGATCAATCAAGATCATGTAAAAACTTAACAACCAAATGCCAAGGAAATTTCTCTTAAAATTCCTGCTACTACGACTTAAGTATCTGTGTCCAAAAATTTCCAGGCAAATATTACATCAATATTCATTATTTTAGAAATTCATTATAAAAAAATTGAGAATTTTTCAGCATAAAATTTGGACATTTCTTCAAAATCATTACATATTTGATTTGACACAACAAGTGGAAAGTTTAGATGATCGACGGAGATTGGCTCATCTTCGTTTGAAAACTTTTAAAGATAATAAAATAATATTGCAAGTAAGTATTTGTAACCATCCACGACAGTTACAATATTTTTAGCCCATATTTTTTTTATGTACAGTTTTACTGTCCCAAGTTACAGAAGTATTTTACTATTTGATCTATTTATTGAATAGGTAGTCGTTAATTTCGTGTGAAGGCACTCATTTGTTTTTTAATGCAGTCATAGATTTTTTTACTAATTGACGAATCTGTGTTTGAAAAACAAAATATTTTTCAATTGTAAATATAATACATGAAACTCTCATATAAGGCTTAGAAAAGGCAATGTTATTTATTTTGAGTTTCCGTAGATGGGACTTGAACCTACAAGTCGTAAAAATAATGGGTTGTGAGCTTGAGTTCCAGTTGGGCGAAATAATCCTTATTTATTCTTTATTCTCCAACATCTCCCGTAGGTCCTTTACAGGACACTTGGGTTTATCAACATTACAATAGTACAAAAGAAGGAAAAAAAACATCAATACAACAGAAAGAGCGCAGTAAAGCACAACATACAAGAAAAAATTGAAAAGTCAAGACACAACAATAAACAAATATAGACACTTAAAAACTAAATACTTTCATAGAATTGATAAAATAATATCTTATTTTTTTAATTGAATACAGCCTATTCAAAACCCAAGACTCGTAGCAGCTTTCATAGATTCCATGATTATGTATAACATTGACATGTCTGGATTGAATGAAATCAACTATATCCTTTTTCCAAATGTAATACGACATTTGGGAACAGAAAGACATAAAAAATTCATACATGCTATAGAGGCTGATGAGATATCTGGCTGTTTCTCACTGACGGAGATAGCACATGGATCCAATGCTAAAGGGATAATGACAACGGCCTCATATGATGTTAATCGGAAGCAGTTTATACTTCATTGTCCATCGTTTGAAGCTGTTAAATGTTGGTCTGGTAATCTGGGTACGTAAAAAATAATTTATTTGTATCTTCCTATTGAAGTATGGTCATTCTCCTTCCTTAACTTCATCATCTCACCACGCATTTCCTTTTTTTTTAAACCATGTGTAAGGACTCTAATAAATGAAGTTCAATCTTTCCTGCCTACTCTGAAAAGGAAACAAAGTGATGAAATGATTATGATGATAATATGGATGATGTAAGATTGGATGGAAGAAATCACTTCATAGTGATAATCTCGCCACTGCATATCGTTATAGTATTTTAAATTATGTAGTTACATTATTAGATTTTCAATATCGAAAAAGAGGACATAATAAAAAAGGACTGATCTTCATGTTCCTTCTGCGGACCGGGGGCTGGAGACCACTTGTTTGGACCACGCATTTTCAGAGTATAGTACTCCTATAATAACAACATTATGAGACTCTATAGTACTCCTGTAATAACAACAACTCCTGTTATAACAACAACTCAGCTGTAATGACAACATATGAGAAGACGTGACCCAATTAATGCTAAACTCTCCTAACAGTGGAGGTTTTTTCCTCCATGCACTCTCGAGGGAATATTGAAGAGTAATAGAAAATTATTTCAATAATTGTTTTTTTCTTACAAGAATGCAATTTCAAGAAAGTTTTGTTATTAATGATGTGGAATATACTCTTCTGCATAGTCTTACTGTTTCTGTGGTATTAATATTAGAGGACTATTTTAAAATTATACGCATTATAGGTAAACGAGCGACACATGCAATAGTATACGCTAAGTTGATAACATCTGATGGAGAAAATCATGGACTGCATGCCTTTGTAGTACCGATTAGATGTCCTAGAACTCTGAATCCTTATCCTGGTGTAATTGTTGGAGATTTAGGAGAGAAGATCGCACTAAATGGAGTTGATAATGGGTAAATTTAACAATATATTATTTTAAAATTGACTGCCCAAAATTGACTCATTTTTATTAGTAAAGAAAAAGATTTAGGTATTTGTTCTTACATTCAGTGTAACCTGTTATCTATTTTGGTTCGAAACATCAGAGACTTTTTTTATTTGATCAAATAACATTTTTGTTGTGAGTAACAAAAGGAACCAAATTACACGATTATTACAAGCTATAAAAATTGTTAATTATGAGATTCCTACAAATATTTAAAATTAATTATGCAACTAATTTTATCTCAGTTTCATAGTTTGCTAATTAATCATTAACACTTAAAAATTTTACTATGACAATTATTTTTATTTAATTTTTTTTTTATTATAGTTTTCTTAGTTTTAATTTCTACCGCATCCCATCTGAAAATCTTCTCAATCGTTATGGGGATGTGAATGAGAAGGGAAATTATTCCTCTGTAATTTCCAATCCAAACAAACGACTTGCAGCTTTGTTAGGAGTTCTCTCATCTGGCCGTGTTCAGATAACAATAATGTCCACGAATTTATTACTTAAAGCATTGACTGTAGCTATAAGATATTCGGCTGTGAGGAAGCAGTTTGGTCCAGAGAATTCAGATGAAGAATATTCAGTTATAGAGTACCAACAACAGGTATAAAAACCAGCTAATTCTGTAAATTTTCTTAGTTAGATTAAAAGGAAGTTCTGTACCTATCTCTAAATCAAAATGAAGATTTTAAGCATACATTAAAAATGATGATTCTAAATACTTTCTTGCAAAATTATAGCATATTGATTGGATGATTTTTTTCAAATGTTAATAAGTAAAATGTTATTAAACATATTTGATATCAATAAAACACTGTTTACTTTTCACTATTGATTTAATAATACTCAAGCGCTTTCGTCAAGTTAGCTTGACATTTTCAGTGTTTTATTGATATCAAATATGTTTAAAATGTCTTTTCACAATGTGAACACACAAACTCTAGATCATTTAAAATGTTATTTGTAATTTTGGTAAAGTAAAGGGCCTAATGAATTTTTTTATTGAAATTCCAGCAATTTCGGCTTTTCCCTTACATTGCAGTTGTGTATGCCACAAAGATATTTGGTTTATGGTTTTCTGAAATAAATGAAACATACATAACAGATATACGCTCAGGTGTGTTTTTTTTATTAATTAATGTTTATAAAATAATACGAGTTTATTAGCAAAATCTACTACAAGTTCCACTTGAAGTTTATTAGTTTTTGTTTTAAGTTTCCCTTGTATAAAATTGATTCCTTTACATTATGCTACTGAATGTACAGATCCCATGAAAAATGATTCATTGAAATCAATGGAAATCCATGCAATATCTTCAGCAACAAAGCCAGTAGCATCGTGGACAGCTAGAGATGGAATACAGGTGTGTAGGGAAGCATGTGGAGGGCATGGGTATCTTAAAGGTAAGTCTCATTCATTGTACAATTTTGAAACATAAAGTTTCTAAATTTAAAGTAAGTTTATGATACCCAAATTTCACTTCAAAGATAAAGAAGATTCATATTTTATTAAACTGGGTGATTATTTGAAGCTGCTGGTATTGGTGACTGGAGAAATGAGAATGATGGCAACTGTACATATGAAGGAGAGAATAGTATTCTCATACAACAGACAAGTAACTGGCTACTGGGACTATGGAAGAAAGTCAGCAAGGGAGAGAAGATAGAGACTCCATATGGGACAGCCGAGTTCTTAAATCATTGTCAGAAACTTCCCAAGTCTGTAAAGATCTATTCTACTAGAAAAGCTGTGGATCCTGAAGGTATTACTCTCACATATTATGAACATTTACACCTACATAGTTAGAATTATATTTATAGTGATGATGTGAATAGACTACTTATTCATAATGTATTTTATCTGTTGTGTTGCAGTCTGTCTGAGTGCATACAAGTGGCTCATCTGTTACTACCTTCAGGTGACTGCCAGTAAGATAGAGAGACTATCTAAACTCGGTAAAGACAACTTCTCAGTGAGGAATGACACACAGTCATATCATGCTGCTACACTTTCTGTTATATTCGCTGAGGTAAATATGCAATACATAGATATCTGATAACAATATAATATAATATAACATAACACATCTAGACAATCAAGGATAATTTATTATTATTATTAGTGTTTTTGAATTGTTTTATTTCCAGCACACTATATTAGATGCATTCTACAAGTCTGTGTTGAATATGAAAGACAGGAATTGTAAGGAGGTTCTCATGAAATTGGTCTCCCTGTACGGAGCCTGGAATCTGGAGAAGCATCTGGGAACACTGTACATGGTAAGATTGGGAATATATTATACTTTTCATACTAAATAATTAGATGATATGATCCAATGTATAGGAATACACAGGATGACTGAATGTATTATAATAATATTGTGCTGTTTATCACCAGGGCAAGTTTCTGAGTGAAGGTGCCGGCCAGTATCTCCGAGATGGAATCATAGAGCTCTGCTGCACTATAAAACCAGAAGCTGTTCTGTTGATGGATACTATTGCTCCTCCAGACTTTGTGCTCAATTCAGTTCTGGGCAACAGTGATGGACAAGTACTTATTGACTATTTTTTTTAAATTCAGATTTACGATAACTTTTATTTGTGTTTTATTTTATTTATTTTTTCTCTTCATACAACACCATTTAAATGCAATTGTAATATTTTGTTTAATTTTTAATTTACAGGTGTACCAACATCTCCAGACAAAGATTTTTTCTAATCCTGATGCATTCACAAGACCCAAATGGTTGTGGAAACTTAAAAATAATGTCAATACAATAAAGTCTAAGCTATGATTGTTGAATAAAAGATTTAATATTAAATACACTATAATTGTATTTTAATGAATTCAATTTACTTACATGAGGAACCCTGTATCAAAAGCTACCAAAGCACTATTTTTTCAGCTTCTGTATTGAATGAATTTTGTGTTAGAGGTACTGTGTATAGGTTGATGGTTTCACAATGAAAACCTCATTAAAATTACATAAAACATATTATGATACCTCATTTAAAATGAAAGTATTGAATTTAAGTTATCATCTATTTGTCAACCAAATATCTCCCAAAAGTGGAGTAGCTGCAAACTCACAATATAATTATTATGAACTAAAATAACTTTTTTTTAAGTATTCTATCACGAATTTTACAATGAATTCTTATAGCGGGTCAATGTTGAACTGCTTCTAATAATTTTGTGTTAAAATAAACAAAAAAACAGTGAATGTGGAGAAAATTTAAATATCAATTTCTTCCAGCTAATCTTTCTACCATAAACAATAACACATACCATAGACTCTGCATCTGTCATTCTGTCAAACAGTTGCCAAAAAAGTAAGACTTGTTTGTAAACATTTTTGTTATATCCTTTTAATTTTTAAAATAACTGTAGTTGTTAATTTAATGTGATTAAATTGTTGTAAATTATTAATATCTCGTTACAGAGATAATATCTTCCTATTCTGAATGTGTCATGTTAGTATTATAATATCACAATTATCATCTGAAGAATAAGAATGAAAAAGTTAGGTTAGTTTTCTTTTAATTAATTTATTTATAACTTTTACAAATTGTATATCGTATTAATCATACTGAATCATTTAATTATTAAATCTATAAGTCATATAATCGAATTTCGCAATTACCGGCTAATTTTTGCAAGTTTTCAATATTGATTGTCTCCTGAAACTTATATTTATCTTATGAATGGAAACTTGTATTTATCTAGAATCGGGAGGAGAGGAAGTGAGACAGAGATATTAATAAACAACGGCACCATTGTTATAATTTATAAGATTCTTTTCCTCAGAGAGAGATATTGAAGATCTGAATATAGTATGAAAGATTCTCATAAATAAAATTTAACCAGGCTACCACTTGGAGCTTGTTTGACAATAGATTTTTTTGCATGGAATGAAAGTCAAATGTGGGGTCTCCTGGAAATCCACATTGCATCTCTATTTCTGTCTATAATAATATAAAAAGATTTGTTAAAAATGTTGTTTCTATAATAATATTTCTTTATATCACTATAATATTTGATTGTTTAATTAATGAACCAAGTATATTCTAAAAAATACGAATAAATTTTGGATCAGAGTATTTTTTCATTGCAACAGTGTGGAACAAAGAAAATTTGCATGCGAGCGACAGTTTGTTCAGGCCTTAAAATTGCTAACTTGTTGTCCAATACGCCTCACTGGAATATTTGAAATAAAGACATTTGATTGGTTCAAATGGATTGAAACTCATTTTCTCGAGGATAGACATGGATTTTCATTGTATTGATTAAACTAAATTTTAGCCAACTAAAATAGAAACATTTCTTTATTCGTAGTTGAATGTCTGTGAAAAATTGATTGATGAGGATTTGCCTCAAATATGAAACACCCAACTTCTGATATATTCTATATCTGGGTATGGATTGGAATCTTTAATGTGATCAGTTGATTGAAGCTCCGTATCTTGACACAAGACTTAAAGGTTGTGAATTCCAAAATTCCACAATGTAACACTGGTGTTTGAAATTTAATTAAAAAAGGAAATTATATTCCATTTTACAACATGAACTTTTTGTATAATGTGGGGCAATTAGGAGTGTATTTATTGATTTAATTCATATATACCTATCTCAAAACAGTAATCAAGATTGCTGGTATCAGAGGAGAATTACTTATTTAATTTGTAAAATATTCTCTATAAAATCTGAGGATATTATGAAATATTTATAATGTCTACGCCCTTTTAAAAAAATTTGGCTACAGGGAATGGGTGGATGGTTTTGAAAAATAGACCAAATTCGGGAGTCTTAAAAAATATTCTTTAACAAAAAAGGACTGTCTTCCTTTCTATTGAAACTAAACAAAACCGAGGATTTTGCAAAATATTTCAAATTCCTATAACGAATCTAGATAATATCCTCTTTTTTGCTGTAAAAAAGTTGGTCACCTTACATGTTTAAAGGTTTGAAATTAGAACATAGAAAAAAGGTATGCTGGTTAGCTGGTATATAAGTGAGGTAGCCAGTGATTAACATGCAGATTATGTAGACAAGTAGGAGAAAAAATATAGTTGGTAAATTTTACCATAATGATATGTAAAAAAATATTATTTTTCACACATCATCAAATAATATACAATTCAGTAAAGCAACACCTACATTGTGACGATATGGAGTCGTTATGTTGAAAATTCAAGGTCAGAAATGGCGCAATATAAAATTATACCCACTTTTCAGATTTTTTCATTGAGTAACATGTAAATACAAAACTTTCTAATCATAAAATTATCAGTTAGTGTTAGAAAGTAATCTACTTGAAAAGCACACAACAACTATAAGGTGCAAATTGTGATTATTGCAACTTTATAACTATCACAATTTTTTTATTATTATATTTCATTATTTCTACCATAACCGCACTAATGTATAGTAGAATAAAACATTTGTTTTATTTATTTCACTATGGAATTCTACTACCAAAACACCGACACAGTGAATAGGAACCAATAAAATAGTTATCGATCTTTCTTAATATTTCATCACGTTATATCCCACAAGTGATGTAGTCAACGGATTAAATGCATAATGTGATAAACGTCCAAGTCTTTCTCTCTGTGTCAATAAAAAAACAAAACAAGGATGGGTGGCATTGCCTTATTCAAGAGGCTAAACTTCTTTTTCGCAATCTATTACGAATACTTTCTTTTTACAGAACACTCGAAAACTTAGAGATAAAAAGGGAAGCCTATTCTTTGCCAAGACTCTACCTTTCCCTAGAATACATCCTTTTCTCTATAAAACCCTTTCTGTTTTTCACTTTTCGCGATCCTAAAATATTTATCTACGTTTTACACGGTGGTTAGTCTAAGTTACGTTGTGTACGGTAGCGGTCGCCTTTTATAGACGTCGCGGTGCTGAAGTATTATCTCTTCTACGCCGTAGTAGGTACATAATATCTACGCTAGCATCTACGGAACTTTTACGGTCCTAATTTTTTGGCGGGAAATATGATTACTTCCAAAATCGTCGCTATGTTGCTGACAGGTAATTTTATTTAATAATCCACTATTTTTCAGAAATATTTTATTGTGATAATTTAATTACAAATACCCCACGCTCCCTGAATATTCAGGTTAGTTGGAAGGAGTCGTACTTTTGTGATAAATTCGCCAGCTGTGAGTTTACTACTCTAAATTTAGAATTTATAAATTTAGTTTTCTTTTGTATTATTGTTTGTAATCAATTATCAATCATTGTTTGTAAGAAACAATAAATATTTCAGCATATTAATTGTGACACAGTTTTATTGCGATAATTTAATTACATATATGCCACTCGTCGTGAATATTCAAGGTAGTTGGAAGGGGTCGTACTTTTGCGATAAACTCGCCATCTCCGTGTTTACTACTCTAAATTTAGAATGATAATTAAATTATCACAATAAAACACAAAAAAATAACCGATGTGCAAAAAAACGAAACTTAAATCATTTCAAAGAGCGTTAAATAAGTGATATGTTTTTTATGTATTAAATTTTTGATTTTTTTCAGCTCTCCTGCTATTCTCAAACTTTGCTCTCGCAGTCGCCTCGTCGCTGAGTAAGTACTATGTTAACATTTCATTAACATCTACCGTAGTTGAATTAAATAATAAGAAATTAAAACTACTTATTAATTAAATATGTATTCCGTAAAGTCACTGGCAAGGAATATGTCTCCTTCACTTTTCTGTTAATTTTCGAGAGTCCTGCAATAGAGGAGTGTTCGTAAAATATTACGAATTTGTCATTTAACATCTTTAATACAACGATGAGGTGTGAGACCCATTTTGAATGTATTCATTTTTATCGGCACGGAGATGACAACTTGTATATTTATTACATGCGGTTGGTCCAATGGTTATCCGACTTGTGGGAAATTTTCCGTGAGTTTTCAAGAGTTCGTAAAACATATCACGTATAGGCATAGCGATGAGATACTTTTATTTCGCTCATGCAGAGTGCCATGTAAAAGTGAACGCACAATACTCAATATTAAAGTCGACGGTCCAGCAGCAGGGCTACTCTTGACCAAACTAAACACGATCTCAATCTAGTCTTGATCTTGATCATACGACGCACGAAGTGACTATGGTCAAAACACCGCGCTACCGCTAACGCGCGATCGGTTTGCGTGTATTTTTGGCCAATAGTCACTTCGTGCGTCGTATGATCAAGATCAAGACTAGATTAAGATCGTGTTTAGTTTTGTCAAGAGTAGCCCTGCTTATCAAGACTAGATTAAGATCGTGTTTAGTTTTTTCAAGAGTCGGAATGTCATATGTATATTCGAGAAATCGCATTTTTTGTAATTTTGGTACATTTATTTTTTGCTTTAAAAATATAACAAAGTGAATAATATATATACTATATAATAATCGTACTGTTAGAGGCTTTATGTTGGTTTTGTTCCGTTCAATAGTTAAACAATTCGAAATATTTATTTTTGGAATTGAAAATAGATAGGTAAAACATTATTTTTTTCATTAACTAAATATTTAATATAATAAAGGGAACCGTATTATTTTTACCTATAGTTATTTGTTTGTAGAATTAAAAGAGTGGAGCTGATTCTATGTAGGTGTAGGCATTACCAATAAAATCAAAATTTTCGAAAATATCTACTTGTTGAGTTGTAGAACTTGACAGTCGATGTGTTTTAGTATTATAGAACTGCGTTATTTCACGAGTGTTACAAATAATCGTTCGATTTTCAAATTGTCATTATTATTAATCTTGTCTCTCGCTTTACCGCAATATGCGGTTCTCCCATAAACACGATGCAATACTTACTTGAGGATAAGTGGGTGTAATTTGCAGTATAAACATAATATGCACGGTTTAATTTAACTTTCCCAGTAATAAACTTCACTTGAACTAACTGTGCACAAGTGTAGCGCGATTCGAATTTGCAAAACCGCGATGGCACGAAGTTTTTTGGATTGTTTGGTCGTTATACCTCTCTCTATTTTTTTAAACATGTAAAAGTACAATAAAATTTATTAATTTATAATATTATCAACTTGATTGCAATGCTATTTCTAACTATTAATTTTCATGGTTTTTGTCTTGTTTTTTATTTTAAATTATATACAACAACAAAAATAGAAATTTGTATTATGTTATTGTTTGCTAGCAACGTGTTCGTCATACGCTTTGGTATTTTGTGGGACCTTGATTGGTTTGTTTATTGATGAGATTTGTAATGTTGATATTTATTAAGTTAAACTGTTTGTGTCTTTTAAGACAATAAATAAATAAATAGCGGAGCATATTTCCAATATTGAGCCAAAACTAGCTGGAAAGGCATGAAAAATAATTTCCATTATAAAAAGCAAGTTTGTTCGTTGAAGTAAATAGCTTTTTGTTTTATTTGTACTTATGCAGCATTTCCCACAAATTAATGAGGTATTAATAAGTCGACTAATTGCATATAATATTTTTTTTTTATTTGTAATGTAATTATTTTTAAAGATACCACCCACCCCACACCTTGTGCCGTAACTAGAGATTTGCACATTTTATGAAAGAGCGTTAAATAATACACATATATAGGTAGTGAAATATAAAATTATTTAATTTAATTTTGTTTAGAACTTTTTGCATCTCTTATTTATGGAGTGAAATATAGCAAGCCTATGTTTTCTGCATAATATTATTGTGTAAGGTAGTGGCGATTGTAGGTACTGATAATATTATAATGCTGTGAAACTAAACTATTGACATTAATCTCCGTACCTGAGTAATGGGAGATATCAGATGTCAAGTATGTGTTGTATTATTTATTACTTATTATACACATACAAGTTTACCTTATGGGCGACAATTTTGATGATAACATGGGTGACATTATAATTACATTATCACACCTGCAGGGGATAGTAGTTCTGTTTTCGCTAAGAGGCAACGTTGAAATACGAAAAGAAAGAAATAAATTTTTAAATATAATCTTAGCTTGACAAAAGTTGTCGACGTTGTTAACAAAGTCTCCAAGCTGAAATGACAATGTGCTGGTCATGTGGCAAGTCGAGAGGATGGCAGGTGGACTTCCAGAATTCTTGAATGGAATCCATGGAAGCATAAGAGAAGTGTGGGAAGACCCCAAAAAAGATGGGTTGACTATATTGTCCAGATAATGGGAAAACAGTGGTACCGTGTTACTAGAGATCGAAAAGTATGGAAAAGTTTTGAAGAGACCTATATCCAGCAGTGGAGAGAAGAATTTGGGTTGATTGGCAGAAATCGCCAATAGGCGATAAATCCGCCCTTTACATGTTAATTTATGTGTAATAAAGTTTTTATTTATTTATTTATTTATTTATTAAGGCTAGCAGTAAGTAAGCAAGTAATTAACTTACGATTTGTGGCCCTATTTTGTCAACGTGTCGCCCGTTGGTAAGCTTTTCTCCACTTTCTATTAAGTATCTTCATCGCGTGCATATGTGCTATCAACTCCATAAGGGATAACATAAGTTCCACATTGGAATTATTATTATTATAACACATATTATTAGTTGTATTATGCGGCTCTTGTTCAGAACCAATTCACTTTTATTGCCCATCTCAATCATCAGACAATACTGTCATGTTAACATCGCAGTATATTCATACTCATGCTAATCACTTTTCTTCCATTTAGTTTTTTTTGTTATCTATTTGTAGACTTTGTGTAAGTATATTTTTTGTGTGTTTTACAATTTTTTCTTTCTTCATCTTTTTATTAAATAAAGTACCTCGAATTTCTGTTTATTAGTTGGTAAGGAAGGGATCTTGATTGGTTTGCCCATTGTTATAATTAATTGTTATATTTATTGTTATAACTGTATGATCCATAATAAAGAATAAATAAATCTATCTATACCCTCACGCCGTGTCCCAGGTGGGGTAAGTAGAGAGAACGGTACTCCATGTTGATCTATCCTTACATACTTCTTCCGCTTCCTCTAAATTCATCCAGTTTCTCATACATGCACGCGAACTTCTCTCACACAACACGCGGCCGTCATTGAGAATTTGGTCCACGTGATCAAGCTACGTAGTTCTTGGATGCCCGCGTTTTTTCACATCCCCTCTTTCAGAAAAATACACCCTCTTGGTCATCTCATCGTACATTCGCTCCACATGTCCAAACCATCGCAACATATTTACGTGCATTCTATCCGCAACACTCCTCTCGCATCCGCGCATCCTCCTGATATCCTCATTCTTCACGCAACTTTTTACCAGACATTCTTCTCAATGATCGCATCTGCACACCATTTACTCCACTTTCGTCGTTCTTCAACCACGTCGTAAGTTTCGCTTTCATACATATGTGACGGTACCAGAATGGTATTGTGCACCAGCATTTTTTTTATTCAGGTCATTTTATGAATAAACGGCGCTATACAAAGTGTCCATATTTTTTATATATATTGTTTTCTGGATAGGTAGGTAAGCGTATGCGAATCCTTTAGTTTTCGTGGAAAATCATATTGGATGAGAAATGAACAACAATATCGTATGACCCACCTTTAGATTGGTTATCAAAAGGTAATACAATATAGAAGAAGCCTCAATCAAGCAAATATCGACACTTGAACAATAATACGGTGGCATTATTAAGGTATGGATGCCATAAATGTTTATTGCAATATATGCTTTATTATTATTATTATACATACAGAGCGGTGTGTCGCTGGTTATAGCTAAAATTATTATTATGTAATGTTGTGTGCCACCTTTGTTGTAATGTAAAGCCTGCTTTTATAACATAATATATTATTATTGTATTTATCCCATAGGATGAAACGAAATGAGATAGATCACGAAGGATGGAATAGGGAAACATGCATTATATTAATTTTGTCATCGCGATATGGATGTCACCGATCACAAATGACGGAAAATTTGGAATTAATTTAATATTTTTTAAGTCAAATCTTTTCAGGTATGTATATATAATGAGTTACAATTCATTGGATTGTCTGCAACGAGTTTGGATTTTCTTCTCCATTGCTCCTTATTTTCGGTTAGTCTCTTTTGTTCTACGTATGTGCCACAGTTCATGCCCTTCTTCAGTTGGTCCATTTATAAGCGTCTCTTGGTCGGCCTCTACCATTTCTGCCTTCGGTCCTACCCTCCGCGATTATGATAAGCAGTCCTTGTTGCCTGATGTTGTTGCCAATCTGTATAACTTTTGAAAAACATAAATAAGTTCATTTGGATAGGTATCACACCCGAAAGAAATTAATAAAGTATTTCGGCATATATACGACAATTTTGACGAAAAACTGGAAGTATTTTCTATTGTACCTATACATATACCCTAAATTTTGTCTTGATAGAAAATCTATGAAAATCATGAAAGTGTTTCGCACAGTCAGATTTTTGTGTTTCCACGACGTGACTCATATATTAAAAAAAAACTCTACCTAGTCTTTATTCGTGGTATAACACATTAATTTATTTATTCATTCATTATTTACTGTACACTGATTTCAATCAGTTTTATCAAAGAGTGTCATTCATATTAAATACAACCAATACAAAGAGGGTGAGTTTATCTTAAAGGCACAATCTCTTGCAACTAACCCAAATCACAAGCTATGGGTTTAATTCAAAGTGTAGGCAGATTGTTTATGTTCGCCTTTCAAGTTTAAAAAAATTAATTAATTCACGAAAGCTCTAACACTCCTTAATGAAAGCGTTGCATAACGTGCGTGACTATATTGTGACACTTTACCTCTTGATAACACGACATATTGTATGATATAAAGCGGTAATTACCACGTGTGTCTTAGAAGATCTACATTATGGTCAGAGAAAAACGTGAAAAAGGATTTTAAATAAATATGTAGTAGCAGTGACGGAATTTCCGTTTGCATTTTTTCCAATGTGTCCAGACCTTGATTGTGCGTCTTGCTTTATGATCCCCTAATAATGTGTCACAGTGGGAGATGGATATATTATTATTATAGTATGTTATTATTTTATTAGACAATCCAATTTAGCCGAATGTCTTGTCATCATAAAACGGAATGCTTAAATTCTTCGGTACTTCACGCAAAGCTTCGGTGAACAATTTTCATATACCGGGTACCGAAGGATAATCCAAGCAAAATACCTGTTATTGAACAATAACGGATATATAACCGGTACCAGATAATGTGGGCTTTTCATTTTTTAGACTTCCCTTAGATTTAGACTACTCTTACGCTCTAAATTTCTGCCTTCCCCACCTTCGTCGCTAGATTTCGAAAATGTATAGGAAGTAAGTGAATTCGTGTACCTGGGCAGTAGAATAAACCAGGACGGACGCTCCAAAGCAGAAATCGTAAGCAGAATAAACCAGGCAAGGATCGCCTTTAACAAAAAATCGAAGATATTGGAATCCCCAAATATTGACTTAAGCGTAAGGAAGAACCTTACTAAAGCCTTTGTATGGAGCATTCTGCTTTATGGTTGTGAGACATGGACCATCAGCAAGAGTGAAAGTGGACGGTTGGCGGCCTTTGAAATGTGGTGCTACAGACGCATGCTTAAGATCCATTGGTCGGAGCACGTCGAAAACGAAGAAGTATTAACCAGGGTAGGCGAAAAAAGGCAACTCCTTAAGAGAATCAGCCAACAACGAGCTAACTGGATTGGCCACAACATCAGGCACCCAGGACTACTCATAGCCATCGCGGAGGGTAAGACCGAGGGGACAAATGCCAGAGGCCGACCAAGAGACGCATATATGGACCAACTGAAGAGTGATATGAACTGTGGCTCATACGTAGAGCTGAAAAGACTGGCGGAGAATAGAGACGAATGGAGAAGAAAAACCAAACTCGTTGCAGACCAATCCAATGGATTGTAACTCATTATATATATAGGAATTTGACAAAGTTCATAATCTCCTCAGTTTTGTTAAGGAATATTTTACAAATTTGCTTTGCTTAGTTTAAACCTCGAAAACATGGACTGACCTTCATGTTCCTACCGCTGACCGAGGGTTGGAGACCACTGGTCTATTATATCAAAATTGATGTTTAAAATATTTATGAAAGTGACAATGAAGAGAGTAGTAGGCTAAAAGATTCCCACAACGCTGCCCCTTCAGGTCTGCCCAATGCACGTGAAGATAATTTTGGTTTTGAATGTGTGAATAACTAGGAGTTAACGACTCCTGAGATATCCGGGTGTGAAGTGGATCTCTCTTCAATGCTTTAAACAAACTCTTATAACCCATTGATAGGCCAAATACTTCCGCATTTGCAAAGATGACCTTCAGGTTCAGGGAGGCTTCAGAATCGCCGCGCCAACCGCCTGAAACAGAACCAATTTGAAAACGTTCAGGAGAAGTCACGTCGCGATGGTCACGGATCATTGCCGTTAGCACACCTCCGCGGCGGAATCGAGAAAGCGGCTCCGCTTAAATCTGTCAGTTCGTGTGCGTCGTACGCAAGAGCGAGATGGCATGCTCAAATACATACTGTTTTCTATACATCTATCTCTTTCTAGCACCGTTTCGCCATAGATTACGAAATAAGCATTCACATCTCCGCCTGTTTTTTCGCAGTCTCTGATGTTTCGCTTTTGTGCCGCTTTTGTATTTGTACAATTCGACAGATTTTTGGAGCGAAACCATGACCAAACGTCGAAATAGCGTGGGTCTGCGGTTAAGTGAAGTAAGATTCTCTCTATCTATATCATCATAAAATTTCCCACATATGGGGCAGTCACTAATAAACATAATAGTCGTCCTCTCCGTGCTAATATCCACATGCCATTATTCTACTGATTACTACACTATCTATACCATCACGGCATCTCTCACAAGTTTATTACATGCAGTTGGTCTACTGACTATCCCACTTTATCTATCTATACCATCACGGCTTTCCCACAAGTTTATTACATGCAGTTGGTCTACTGACTACCCCACTATCTATCTATACCATCACGACATCTCCCACAAGCATATTACATGCAGTTGGTCAACTGACTATCCCACTTTATCTATCTATACCATCACGGCTTTTTCACAAGTTTATTACATGCAGTTGGTCTACTGACTATCCCACTTTATCTATCTATACCATCACGGCTTTCCCACAAGTTTATTACATGCAGTTGGTCTACTGACTATCCCACTTTATCTATCTATACCATCACGGCTTTCCCACAAGTTTATTACAAACAGTTGGTCTACTGACTACCCCACTATCTATCTATACCATCACAACATCTCCCACAAGCATATTACATGCAGTTGGTCAACTGACTATCCCACTTTATCTATCTATACCATCACGGCTTTCCCACAAGTTTATTACATGCAGTTGGTCTACTGACTATCCCACTTTATCTATCTATACCATCACGGCTTTCCCACAAGTTTATTACAAACAGTTGGTCTACTGACTACCCCACTATCTATCTATACCATCACGACATCTCCCACAAGTTTATTACATATAGTTGGTCTACTGACTATCCCACTTTATCTATCTATACCATCACGGCTTTCCCACAAGTTTATTACATGCAGTTGGTGACTATGTAATAAACTTGTGGGAAAGCCGTGATGGTATAGATAGATAAAGTGGGATAGTCAGTAGACCAACTGCATGTAATAAACTTGTGGGAAAGCCGTGATAGTATAGATAGATAAAGTGGGATAGTCAGTAGATCAACTGCATGTAATATGCTTGTAGGAGATGTCGTGATGGTATAGATAGATAGTGGGGTAGTCAGTAGACCAACTGTTTGTAATAAACTTGTGGGAAAGCCGTGATGGTATAGATAGATAAAGTGGGATAGTCAGTAGACCAACTGCATGTAATAAACTTGTGGGAAAGCCGTGATGGTATAGATAGATAAAGTGGGATAGTCAGTAGACCAACTGCATGTAATAAACTTGTGGGAAAGCCGTGCTGGTATAGATAGATTAAAGTTCAATATTTATTATTCGGCCAATATCAGATAATTACTTTGGAATATGCAATTTAGTTCCACTAATTTCACACTACTGCGTACCAGTGGCGGGACTAGGCTTTTCACATCGGGAATGCTTTGTACAAATATACTATTTTACTCGCAAACGAGTGGACGTCCTTGAGAATAATATAATATATATATATCGGAGACGGGACTAGGCTTTTCATGTTGGTCTTACATTCGTTATAATAAAAAAAATGAAATAAATAAGAAATCCAGAATGGTTGACGTACCCCTTTGCTGAATTTAAGATATTAAATGGTTTATATTCGATGTCTCTTAAAAGACTTAAAAACTTTTGAGATCTATTGTTTGCCAAAGACTTCATGGGTCCTTAATATAAATAAATAAAATACAAGAAGTCTGCGATACAAATAAATACTATTTTTAAGTATGTAAGTAACTTTAAAGTTAAATGTCGTAATTACTATACAATTTATTTTGTCTCGCGCATCCATCATAATATTAATCAATCCTTTATGAAGAACGTTTCAAGTCTAAAAACTATTAGCGGTTGCACATAGTATCTACCTTCAAATTATTTTTAACTGCCTAGTACGTTACGCACGACTCACACAATCATCACACAACCAATACAAATCAAAACATACTCATATAGGTACAGTATGCACCCAAACGTTCTTCGTGCAAGCTTGCTTATTTTGTCCTTAAGATTGCACACATACAACCAAACATACCCGATAATACACATGTATGGCGCGTCATTGCCTACTACGTATTCACACTAAAATTTAAGTGTGTGTTAGTTGAGAACAGATGCTACGTATAAAGCAATAACTTACTATTCCATTAATTTAGCTATCACGGTAAATTACTGGATTTTATTAAAAAAAGTCAAAATAACGTATCGATTGTACACGCACTTCAATACAAATAGTACGCACTTTTGATAAAAACTCTAAAACTTACAAAAATTGTATATTTGCTGCGTATATTTTTGTGAATTGTTCTCTTTGCAACGAAATGTTTGGCGGCAAATTCAAACTAGTTTTTGATGATTTCAATTATTTTCTTCATAGATTCTATGGGCATGCTGTGCTTTTTTGCATGTATGGCAGGCACGCGACTGCTGCGTACGTAATAGTGTTTATTCGGTATCACGATTTCGCTGTTCGCGTTCCGCGCAAATGTACAAGCTAAAAGCGGTTTCGCTACTACGACTCCGCTCAGCGGTTTCGCTTTCGCTATTTCGCGGCGGAGGTGTGCTAAAGCCCTAAACGCTGCCATATTATATAGATTCTCCGTATTATTATGTTTTTAAGGACTAGGTATTATTACAGCACACTCGAAAACTTACAGAAAAGAGTAAGGGACCTATTCCGGGGACTCCACGGGGTAGATGACAAAATGAAAATACTGAAATCCGTTCATAGATAATATTTTCATATGTTCGTGTATCCGCCAAACAAAAATTTCGTTACCAACCATTTCCCTGTCATCATATTTCCGTTTTCACAATATGTTTTCAATCATTTTAGTCGTTTTTGTAAAAGTTTATCCGCTAAACTTTCCCGCGTGGCTTAGAGACTAAACGATTTAAAAATATTGGTAATGCACATAACATAATATTATTATTATAGGGTATAATAATAAAAGGATTATGTTCCGCGGCTTCGGGACGTGATCGCCATTATCGTGAAGGTACTTATACCTATGTTACAGAGACGATGGTAAATCATTCAGGGTATAACTGCTAGTACACTAAGTTCAAAATAACTAAAAGGGTGGAAACCAAAGACGAGGTTCGATTTTTAAATATATTTTTTTTTATCAAGATTTTAGTCTTTTTTATGTATGAAATGAATTGCAATGGTTTGGACACGTGGAACGAATATAAAGGGAAAGAATGACAAAGAGGATTATAATTGTCTGAAAAAAGGGGTGTTCTACGTGGCTTGATCTCGTAGATCACATTCTCAAGGAGGACCGTGTGTTAAGTAATAGAAATCGACGTGCGTGCATGAGAGGTTGCATGAAACAAGTATGTAGGGACGGATATATATGGCGTTCCGTTCTCTCTGCCTACCCCACTTGGGTTGTGGCGTGAGGAAATAGATAGACAATTTAAATAGATCGAGTTAGTTCCAAACTAAGATATGAATCTTGTATTATGGGTACCTACTAACGCGACGATACACATATTATACAATGCACCAAACACACATGCATGTAACATCCAGACCCAGAACAATTTGAAAAAGGGCATTTTTTGTTTTGCTCTGTATGGGAATCGAAATAGAGATTTCATGACTCAAAGCCAAGCCGCAAGAGCATTATTTCTGCGCCACACCGGCCGCCATTTACATGATTATTGACCATGACACTCAATATTGTATTAATTATAGGTATGTTGTTCTTTATTTTGTAAAGGTAGGTAGATTTTACTTTGAAATTGCTCTTTCACTCTTTCATTCATGACTTTAAGTGATGTTTTGATTATTAATTTTGTGTTTTTACTCTTAATTTCTTTTTTATTATTGTTTTTAATTATGTATGACAACCAATTGGGCTTTGATTTGATTTAACAGAATAATATATGAACACTTATAAAATGGACATTGCATTGTATACTTGTTGTTGATTATTGTATTATTGTACTAAACATATAATTATGTATTGTCTGTAGTGTTCCGTTGACCAAAATAAATAAATAAATAAATAATCGATATAGGAACTGACAACTTTCGTGAATCATCCATGGGTGAGAGGGAGGAGATGAAAACATAAGCACTGTTAATTTTCACATATAAGTAAGTATTAATTTAATCAATTTTTAATGATTAAATACAAATCTCAATTGCCGAGCGTTTTCACCTTGCGGCGCGCATCTTCAGGGCAAGAGTTACATAAAACTTTTATTAGTATTATCTGAGCCACAGTTTGAGAAAATTGGAAAATAGGATGGATGGCATTCGTGTGCATTGCGTACCTACCTTGCAGACTATGACTATATATATTATATAGCTGGTATATTTGTGATACCACCGGTACCACCAGTAGTAGCTCAGTACCACCCTCGGCTGCTGGTGCTGGATATTATCGGATAGTCGTTACAATATTATTATTGTGTCTCGCCGAATAGAATAAGAATATAGGATAGGTATCAATATCAAATACTTATATATTATTATCTTCTATATAATGTCAAAGTACCTATAATACTTTATTTTGAGGCGGTTGGTTGGAAAAACATAAACTAAAGACGTATATGGATTTCTGACACAATCAAATACAACCGAAAGCTCTCACAGTAAGCGATGTACTTGCGACACGAATAATAATAATAATAAACTTTATTGTACAAAATATTTAAACAAAAAAATGAGATAACAACATGGTATATACAAATATTTTGCACAATGGGCGAGTTTATCGCAGGGACGCGGACGAATGTGGTGTAGGCAGCAGCGTGAGGATTTGAACCTAGGATTTCTCGAGTGAAACTACACATTAACACGAAACGTCATTTTTCAGCAGAAAAAAAATCGACATAATTATATCCATAATATATAAAATTTTTCGACAAAATTATATTCATATAGCTTCTCATATATCTCTACTATCAGGGTGGATCAACCATTGTTCTGGACGATATTTTTCCAGAATATGTCGTCCATATTGCGACAATAATATATGTACTATACTACTACTCTACTGTACCTACCCTCACGCTGTGTCCCAGGTGGGGTAGGTAGAGAGAACGGAACGCCATTACATACTTCTTTCGCTTCCTCTACACGCAACCAGTTTCTCGTTCATGCACGCTGATTTCTCGTGCTCGACACGGGGTCGTCCTTAAGAATTCGATCCACGTGATCAAACCTCGTGTGGTTCTTGGACGTCCGCGCTTTCTCACACCCTCTCTTTCAGATAAATACATCCTCTTCATCATCATTGCATAATATAATATCAGAGCGTTAATAATGATAATATGGCAAGTATAGTGACTCGATTGACGCAAAATCGCTCTGAATGGAGGGGATTTTTTCCTCTTTTAGTTCTTAAGAGAAGCTTTGAAGGGTAAAAGTAAAATAAGAAAAATATTCGAAGCAGTGTATTTACTATCGAAGAAGTCTGTGTTAAGTTAATGGTGGTGTTAACACGGAAGTTCAAAATTTACGCTAAAGTTTAAACAGTTTGATGGAAATAAAGATAGTTAAACTTTTTACAAACTATCCACAAACGAGTAGTGTAACTAAATATTGATTCCAAGTGAAAGTTCTTCGGATATTGTGTAGTGATTGTTTCTATTTGGAGTAGTATAAGGAAGATTTTATCTGTTTTGTGTGTTTATCTATCAATTCCCATCATTTTTACTTGAATTATTCACGCTATGGCCGTTTCTAACGTATCGTTTACATATGTAAATATCTGTAGCATTCTTGTACCCAAAATTACTTACTACTTCACCATCACGGCATATTCCATATACGGGGTTGCCAGTGGGCTAACTGTAGCAAATTCTAATAATTAATTTTCATTATTTACATAAAAAATGTTATTGTTTGCTAGCAATGTGTTCGTCGGACCTTGATTGGTTTGTTTATTGATGAGATTTTATTTATTAAGTTATACTGACAATAAATAAATAAATAAACCTGCAGATCGCCCCCTCCATGCAAATAGAAAAATAAGACATTCAGGATGGGTGGCATGCCTCATTGAATTGAATTTTACGCTTCTTACATTTATATTTGTTATTTTTATCTTATTCTGTGGTGGCTTAAAACTTTGTTGTTGATTTTCACTTTGTTCTTCTTCCGGTTTCTCATAATTAATTTAGTGAACACACGACTGAAGCCCCAATATATTTTTTTTTGAGAAATATGTACAGTAGGTAGGTAAATCAAATTTAAAATCTGGTAATTCTTTGTCTCCTTCTCACTGTTGCATGTTTTCATCCACCGTTTCAAGCTCACCTCCTCCCTGCGTTGATTGTACAATTCACCCTCTCGAATTAACAAGCGAGTTTATTAATTAATCCTCGTTTATTTATTTTTTACTTCATTTGTGTAAGCAATGAGTTGTTGTTTGTTTTATTTATTTTTTCTTATTCATCATTACTGCTTCTGTTTCATTTTAGGATTCCACGTCGTTGAATATAATAAATAAAACAAACAACTCCGAATCCTTTTTTTCTCTCATAATAATTAACGCCGCTAATGGATCTTTTATTCATCAAACGAGAATTTTTGTTTTTGTGTTCTTCCTGTTTTTATTTCAAATTCTTTTTTTCTAAAAAACGTGTTTAATAGGATTTATGGGAGATAATGTTCAGATAATTTCAAATAAAATATATTATGAAGATGTAATTTGGATTAAATATTAATTGTGACTTGTGTTAATTGTTTGCTGTTTGTCTTATGTCCCCCTATACCAGCAATACTATTGCTGTTTAGGTTTTGGGATCAAAGTTTCAAGGTTTTGGGATCTTTTTCCCCAATAATAAAAATATACTAAAAGCAGCCCACATGGGTTAAGATTAATCAATGCACTGAGTCATACGAAAAGTAAAGTAAGTAAGTAAGTAAAGGCGTTCAGGATGGTTGACAATTCTCACCGCTGCATTGAAGATGTTAGTTACTGTCTTACACGGGAACTTATACCTGCCTTTTGCAGAATTGTTCGCGGTGATTCCTCTGGTTGTCTCGGTTGCTTCACTGTATTTATAATATTATATTTCATAAATCAAATGTTTTTGTGTTAACACTTTGGAAATTCATTATAATTAAAATGAATTTAAAAACACTGTATAATTTCCAAATTGAATTTATTCACCTCAAACGTTTTCGCCAAGGCTTCTACTTGGCATCATCAGTCCTGAGGTGAATAAATTTAATTTGGAAATTATACAGTGTTTTTAAATTCATTTTAATATTATATTTCATATAAAAATCATCGACGTGAATGCTGGCCTAAAACTTTTACACTTAGCCCAGCATTCGATTCCACCTATTCATCATACTGTTCTGCCAATGTTATATTATTTGTTTTATTTAGATAAATTGACGAAATGCTGTTCGGAGCCATTTACACTCTGATCAGCATTGATTTTGAAATAAATTTTACCAATTGTTCTCTGACGTCTCTCTGAAAAATTTTATGCTTTTGATATGTACCTACACACGTACTAATTGTTATTTTGACTGACGATTCCAAGTGTCCGGTTGGACCTAGGGATGATAAAAAAAAATACTTGAAATCTTGTAGAACAGAATGGGATACCTATTATTTGCCGGGAACCCTACGGGATAAGTAGATAGATAGGCAAATATAATATTTTCTTTAAATAAAATTTATTTGATTATAATATGCATATACTCGTATGACGGAGAATTATTTTTAGTTTCATGTTCAAAGTTTCATTCTATTTTGATTGACGTTATCTATATCGTGATATGATAAACTATCTAAGCTTTGCTGAAGATATCAAATTTTTGGTTCATATTATTAAACTATCCATTTCCCCGTCACGTTTCCCATATTACTACAATAATTCAGTGGCGTATCTTAAGGTTTACATACTGAGTAGACCCACCCTCAATATAAAGTTATTACATATCTATAAGGTAAAAACATGGTTCCATTTCACCTTAAAAGTTGTATTATAAAAAAGAAGGATTGACGTCATATTACTACATAATGGTGACCCATCCAAGAGCCGCAGGTTTACTCTTGACAATCGATTTCAATCTTAAAATCGTAAAATCCCAAAATGGTACCCTTGAAATGCGACGCTAGCGCCAAATTTAGTTGGAATTGAGTGCTGATTTGAAGAACATGTGAAATTTGAAAATTGGCACTCTTGACGTCGTTTTACTCGATTTCACAGTATTGTAATGAAATCGAACTGAGTGCTACCAAGATGCTAAACTTTGAAAATCGAATGTGGACCGGTGAGTTCATTACGCATCATTAGTATACCTTGATGAGAATTTGTATGGAAAAATAATAAGCCATGTTTATTTTTCCATACAAATTCTCATCAAGGTATGTACCTCTATCGAGAGTAATAAATTGTATTAAACGAGATAGTTCTGGTTAATACCGTACGCTAAAGGAACTTGAGCGAGAAAAAATATGTTTCGTAAGAAACAAAAATGATGGGTGGATCAGCACTCCATAAGTCTGATAGCATACCACCTACCAGGCAGATTCAACGGGCTGGCAGACAGCCCATCACGCGAGAGAGTGCCCCTTCATTTCCCGGATCGACGTCATTTTCACCCCAAAATCCATGAAGTGTAACTCTATTGCACGTAGCGAGGTTTGTTTGATCGCATTGAATTCATTTACTCGCACGCTCAAAATTTTTAAATAATTTGATCGATACCATTATTCATAATTTTTAAATTATTTTTTAGCTTGGAACCACAGGGAATCCTTTTTCAGAAAGGCTTTTCGGCTTGTATAGAAGAAACGCTACTGTACAACATGTCTATTTTAACTATGTAAAGATCGATTATCTACTGCTTTCATACTGAACGTAGCGTCAGCGATTTGTCTGGTTTATTATGTCCATACTTCCGGGAATACAAACAGATTGCACCAAAAAAACGAAAATAAAAAACGGATTTTCGGTTAACCTTATCAACTCTTGAAATTTTAAATCGACTTTTAATAACGAAATAACTATCAAGGTTATTCGCATATCGGCAATTCCACTATCAGGAGAGGCTGCTCCCTTGCAAAAAATCTTGTTTCATTCTTTAAAACCCCTTGTTATTTTTTTTATTATTATTAAGTAGAACCTACCGTTAGTTTTCACAATATTAAACTTAGAATTTTTTTATTTCTTCGTTTTTTTTTATGTAGAGGAAAAGAGGGAAAGGCAGCATTAAAAATACTAATCCGGTTATACTGATTTTTGATCCAGTTATAATATCGTACTTTCAGCTTTCAGTGTTAGATCAGCGGAGTTTCTTACATCCGAATAATGGGGCCATTATGTTGCCAAACTGTGTAATATTGTACTGTCGACGAAAAAATAATAAACCTAACGCTTTATTCTAAAAATAAATGTACAAACGCCGTATTGACCCCATAGTCAAACCGCACTTGGCGATCGACTACAGACGAACTTTTCGACAATAACCGCAACAATACCACATAAATACACGGTAGGTACATTGTAGGTAGATTGTCGAAAAGTTCGTAAGTAGTCGATCACCAACAGTGGCGTAGCTAGGGTCATCTGCGCCCGGGGACATGGCACAAAGTCTGCGCCCCTTCTCGGAGCCCCCAAGAAAATTTTCACTCCATAATTTTCGAGTTATTGCGTGTCAAATCGACACACTTATTCAGACTTGATGTCTCAGATTTTCATGATTTTTTATGCAGCAATATATCAAAGACTTTTTTGATATATTGAAATTTTAAAATGCCTACTTATGTATTATTATTATTTTTTTTTAATTTTAACCCCTATCTTGTGACATATCATAGCTTTATTCATATCATAGCTTTATTCATATCATAGCTAACCCATTCAACAGCTTTAAAATAAGACCACTCCCAGTTTTATATCATCATTATATTTTGCCAGCCTATACGCATCCAAAGGTGCCAAAACACGCAAAATCACGATGCATGCATTTCTGAAGCCCTGTATTTTCTGATCCCGTTGAGATCCCATAATATAATTTTCATATATATCTATATATAAAAACATTACAAACTATGTATTATTGTAATTTTTTTTTGGAATTTTAAAATGACCACTTTTTGAAAAATTTAATTTTAAATAAAAAAAAAACCGTTACCCCTATCCTGTGGCACATCACATTAAAGCCCCATTCAACAGCTTTAGAACGAGATCCCTCCCAGGTTTTTATCATCACTGGTTGCCAGTCTATAGGTATCCAAAGGTGCCAGGACATGAATTTTTTTTATAAAAATTGAAATTTTATAAATAAACAACTTCAAAAATAATTGTGCTAAAAAGCTGAAATTTGGTATTTTTCATAAGTCTATTATATATCTCTGCATAAAAAAAATCATGAAAATCTGAGACATAAAATCTAAAAATCACCCAAAATTGTGTTGAATTGACACGGAATGACCTTTCCCAAAAATATTATAACCTTTCGCCCAATACCTGACAACCTGATCGGTCCAAAACTTCATGGGGCTGATTTGGGCCCAAATCAGAGGTTTTTAATACTTTTTCCATGTAGGTACCTACCATTTTTTTAAATGGGCATGTGGGGAGTCAAACTTTAAGTTTTTTCATTGCGAAGAAATTTTTACTGCTTTTGTTTACGTAAAAGTTGCTGTATTTTTTTCAGTAACTCATGTATGTGTCGGTTATCTGTTTATTTCAACCCGAGCGATGCCGGGTTACAAAAACTAGTAGGTAACTAATAAGTGAACAATGAACTTTACTTAAAATCAAAACATCAATTTTCTTTTGTTCCTTTTGAAAATTAGTCTTATAAGTATGTATATTATTGTAACCCATTACCATATCCGTATTGTAAAAATGATCAATAAAAATTGTTTTACCAATTTATTGTATTTGTCTCAAAATACACCATAATTCTCCAAAATTCTCCACTTCGAGAAATTTACCGAGTTTTCCAATGGTGTTTTTTTGCATGTAAAATAATTTATAATTACCGAAAAATTTGCTAGATTTCAAATATTATTTAAAACAACAACTTACTTGCTACATTTATATCTAATGACAAATTTATCTCTTTTCAACTAATGTGAAGTAGGTATTATACTATTTTCTTTGCACTCACGTAAAATCCTATATTCGACTCAAAATTATCCAACCTGTATAATAGTTAGAACCAGATGCCACTTTCAGTTATGAAGAATAATATTTGAACCCGAACTGATCTTTGTTAAAAAAACGCCATCAGCAATCCTGTATTGTGGATGTGTAATTTTGTTAATGAGTAGAATGGCGCCCCTTAATGGTCAATGGGGGCGCCAAAATTGTGTTTGCCAACTGGTTTGAAATGAAGATATTTGTGGGGCTCCAAAAATCAATCTTGCAAACGTACTTGGGATACATTTGTTTACACCAAAATAAAATTTAAAAAATAGTTTTAATACTCATTTTGGCGCCCCCTAATGCGGCGCCCGGGGACATATGTCCCCCCCTGCCCCCCCCCCCTAGCTACGCCACTGATCATCAAATACAATTTGTCTAGGACTGCTGACGTAGTTTGAAATAATGATATACTAAGTTTGAAATAACATTATTTGCACCAATAAAAATATCTATTGTAATAATAATATCTACATAATCAATTAATATCAGCTATTCTCTGAAAGAATTTTAAATTTTATTGTGGCTGTAATTGGTGCAAATTAGAAATATTTTGATTCCTTAAGTAAATGAACTGAAAATAGAATCTAAGGGTGTATCGTGTTTTAATTCTTCAACTGTATTTGTATCGTGCATTAAGTTCTCCGTATAAGTAATTGCATGTCAGATCTATAGCAGAGATAGGGCCAGTCGTTATAACTATTTACATTATTGAACAATGATTTTTATTTCTTTTAATGGACGTATGTAAAGTATGTATACAGATCTCTACATTTTAGCTATTTAGGCGGTTTAAATTTTCCGTTTCGAATACGAGTATAAAATTTCAGTATTATTTTCTTTAAATGATATGTAGTTTGCTACATAAATATGTTTTGTATGTTGGATTCTGCACTACGACTTCTATTTCGTTTTTATTTAAATTCCAAGTGCTTGACAAATCGTGTGGCAATTATATTAAACATTTGTTTTTGGAATAGTAGGCCAAATACACCAATGATCGCGATCTCTGACCGACCAAAAAAAACTCCCGTGGTTGATTCTGTCTTGGAGAAAATAGTCATAATTAGTATTAAAATATGAGGTGATTGGTAGCCTGATTGAAGAGTATTAGATTTTTAATACAAAAATTCCGGATTCGATTCCACCCGCTGCCAACCTACTCCAACTTCACGACACAAGCATATTAGGTTCTCACTGTGAGGGTGCCTGGGGTGTGTTAGGTCCAGATCCATCTTTAAAAATATGTATGATTGCGTTTTTTGTTATTCGTTTCGCTTTAGTGAATCACACCTTTGACTTACAAAAGGATTTGATTTGTCCGATGACTAAGATATTATGACAAAGTTCTTAGGCCAGGATCAACGTTTTTATTATTTCATTGATTATAAAATTCGTGCATTATCCGCTAGTTGATCCATTTGCATTGTGAATAATGTTGTTGCGGGACAAATATATTATTATATCGTCCCGATCAGTAGCGTAGCGATTTTTTAGACGAGCCCTTTATCAAAATTTGTAATGGGGCCCAAATGAGGGGTAAAGATTTATCACAAAAGATACAAAGGCGCTAGCATTGAATTAAAAGAACTGTATAGAGAGATTACACAAGATATTAGGTTACATTACAATCAATGCTCCTAGAAATTAAGCTAGCGAAACAATTCAAATCAAATATACACTTTTCTTACCTTTTTTTCAGCGAACTTATTTATTAAATCTATCTTAGCTGAAGACGATTCAGTTTTTCTAAATTTTCTGCCTCTATAGACAATAGTAACAAGTCTGATAGCCGTTCCTGTTCCATAAAAGTCCTTAGTTATTTTTCCTTATAACTGATAAAAAAAGACATTTCGTTTTTCCGACTTTCGTAATTTTTGAAGTGAAAACTTCTTTAGACACATTGGGCACTTTTTTAATCACATGATTTTTCTCGGGACGTACGGCCTAAGAGTTTGTGGATAACATTTCACGAAGTTTTGAAGTGAAAACTTCTTTAGACACATTGGGCACTTTTTTAATCACATGATTTTTCTCGGGACGTACGGCCTAAGAGTTTGTGGATAACATTTCACGAAGTTTTGCTTACACACGTTCATCATTGATACGGCTGATACGGGGGTAGCTACGCCCCTGGTCCCGATGGAAGGCTTTTATTTATTCGTCAGCCACTTATCCTACCGAAATTTAGTAGACAGTCCGTAATATAGAAACTGTATCGAGAAAGAAAGAGATAAGTTTGCGCACACGCTATTATTGTGTATAGTTACTTATGCAGTATTATTGTTTGTTTGCACATCGAACTTGCCTATTTTAAATACTGCGCTGCATGAACATTGAAAAGCTTTTCGATCTGAATCTAAAGTATCGAAGAATGTCTGTTTATGCGATTTTCAGCAAAACGTTATTCGAAGATTCAAGTATGATAATATATATAGTGTATGAAAATATTATAATAGTTGAAAACTGTTCTTCTAAATCTTTCGTAGATAAACTAAAAATAACGTTTTTTTTTCAATTTCGCATTATTTTTTCATATTTTTGATGCTTTTTTCAAGTTTTGACCCATTTTGACTTTTTTTTTAAGATAAACAAAATCATAAAAATAAACCAATAGCAAATCGTGATGGTGAAATACCCCCGTGGAGTTATTGGTAAAGAATAATTCTCCCACTATTTTTTGTATTTTTTCGAGTGTTCTGTAAAAGGTAGGTGTTCGTAAAACCTCACGTGTAAGATAATTAACATCTACAATTCAGCAGTGAGGCATGTCATCCATCCTGTGAGCGCCTTAGTAGTAGTATTAAAAACCCTGAATATCGTTATTATATGGGAATTTCTGTGAATCGAATAGGTCACAATTTCTTGAAAGTTTCGAGTGTACCTACTATAAAAGTTAACGAAAACATTACGACATGAGGACGCTGGCTACCCTACATGTTAGAGATGCCATAATGGTACCTATTGAAAGGGGTATCGAAAGGGTTATGTGGTTTGATGCTTTTTACCTCGCCGTAAAATTATGTCTGGATGAAATTTTTTGGTGTTAATAATGAAACTCATGCTGTTTTGAGTTCTTTGTTCTTGGATAATTGCAACTAAGTTCTAGCTAAAAAAAATAATTTGCTTTTTATATAGAGATATAAATGCCTTCATACTGCCGTAATTCAATTCTGCGCATAAAATAATATGTTCACGTAATTTCGATATTTTGTTAATTAATGATATCCATGAATGTTAAAGAAATCGCGACTCTGCAATAAACTCGCCCTCTGTATATTGATTGTATGATTGCATTTCTTTTAAATATATTTTTGTGTAAATTTGCTTGTAATCAGTGTACAAAAAGAATAAATATAAAAAAAAAACTAAATAATTAAAATATCCACACTCATATTGCTCACTATAAAGGGCTACCTGAGGAAGTTGTTTTCACATTTTTGACAGGACTGATCATAACACAGAACGTACAACAATCTCTTTCAGTCAACCAGTACCGTCTCACTTATATTATCTTCTGAGAATACCGTGATAGAGGCAAACAAATTTTGCAGTGTAAAATTGTGCACGGTGTATTTTTATGCTTCGAGCTTAAAACGGAATTTTTCATATTTTGCCAAACATAATATTTTCTCATCGTGAAAACACAATCTGCGATGTGACATTTTAATTCGACTACATAATATTTCAGGGTTTAATAATAGCTGACGTTGTTGCATTTTAGGCTACATGGTGCATTTTGTAAAACAGTATTAGCTATGTCGTGAGTCGTGATGTAAACAATATGAGGCGTTGATATGCATCATTTTTCACAGTTACAGAATAATTATTCTGTCCAGTATGCAACTGTTTTTGCATAAAACTGTTGTAGAAAACATTGTCTTATAATAATGTACCTATATTAAAAATAATGTCTATTTGTCAGTGCTCTTTTGTGAAATTTGATCAAGAAACGAAGCCCTTATTCTGCCGATATTTTTTCCCGGTATTATTTTCATAAAAAATTAAAACACTGCAATATTTTCAAATTAAATTCAAAATTCATTTTATTCACTGTTTCGGTGTTTATTTATTTATTTTATTCTTCACTGTACATGGTTACATTATTTCAAATCAAAATTTTTTTTCCAATGAAGGTCAAGGGACTTTGTATCCCTTGTGTCACCGCGACCATAGTAGATCTATTGTGACATCCTTCTGTGTCATATCTCACTCTCAAGACCTACATGGGTCATGTAGCTCACGATTTTCAAATCAATACAAAGTATCATAAAAATATCAGACAATTCAGTTATACAATTTAGGTAGTAGAATCCCATAACGAAATTAAAAAACAAAAATGTTTTCTTCTATTATATGTTTGAGAAAGGCGTCTTTCGTCTTGTAAGGAGATTGTCACTCATTTTAATAGTTTTCCTTTATTAGGGATTCATACCTACAACTGATGATCCGCGAAGCAATGATTAATATTATCGAAAATTTCCAGGAGTGTGACCCATCTCTTTTACAAAATTTTCGCGGTGGTTTTTACTTGACAAACATCGAAAAAAATCATTGTCAAAAAAGTTTGGGTTTAAAACTTTGTATGAAATATTCGAGAGAGGGAAAAATTAATCTTTAAAATCGCTTTATTCCTGTGTCTTTTGTTATTAATCCATATTTTATAAGTCATTCATATATTTTACCCACCTATGTTTTTTGTTTTCAGATTTTGGAGACCTGCTGTTTGTGATTCTGACCCAGACTCATCCATACCACATCAGCTTGGCTGAAAGGCTCAAGGCAGATCTCATTTCCCAGGCTGCCGACTCTTATGCAAGTATCTTTCACAAGACTACTGGTTTAAAATGGAATATCTTGTTAACTGCGGGATGAAAACTGTTAAAACCTGTCAAGCTTCTGATATAGCCTTAATTTGGTTTAGCCATGTGACCACAAATATTTCAATAAAATGGTTTCTACTACTATATTATCACAGCATGTCTCACAAGTGGGGTAGCCAGCAGACCAGCTGCACTTAAAACAATTAAGACATTGAGGATAGGTGACAAACCTCATGGCTGAATTTAAAATACTTAATGGTTTCTCTCGTGTTGCTTATATAATTTTAAAAAATCTTATATTAAAAAAAATCACTCGTAACCATCTCTTCCAGCTAACAGGATGACTTAAATATTTTTTCTATTTACAGTATACACCAAAGATTGTGATAACTGACTCCAAAGGTTCCTGGACAGTTTTGCCGACACTCTCCAAGATTGTGAAAAAGTTTGAGCCCACAGTGAAGTGGGTCATATTTTGTGATGATCACATTGTCATAAGACTTCAGAATATTGTAGATACACTCAACCAGTATGATCCTAAAAAGGTATTGTGGTATTTCTACTATTAATAAAGATTAAAATTGATTATTGTCCCTTATTTATTTATTTATTCATATCAAGGCGCATTACAGATGTTCAATATACATAATCAGTAAAAATCAGCAAAACCACTCAAATAATATAATCAAACATCCAGACCATGCACACAATATCTATAGATACATGCATTCAATCTCAAACAGACATCGCGCATACATGCATAGATAGATCCAACATTCACATTACAGTAGCATTCAAATTTTGGTGATTAATGTATTGAAATATTCTCCTTGGAAATATGTGTAAATGAGACCACAAAACTATAAGTATATTTGTTCAAGAAACAACAAAAATTAAAGATTTTCTTTCACATTGATAAAAAATTCAAAAATGTTGATTTGCAGACTGTCCGGTATCTGGCCAAATGTTCAGCTACTATCCAATTAGTTTATAAATCTCTATTAAATTTGTTGGTTAATAATAACCGTTATCACTTTACAGGAACTTTGGGTGGGACATTCATTGAAAGATGTGGAGCCAACGATTATACATCATTTTCATTATGATGACCAGGGTCCACCATTCCTGTATCCAAACTTTGCATCAGGGTTTGCTATGACAATGCCATTAGTCAAAACGTAAGTACACTACAAATAGACCTATTCAAACTGTCAAAGTAAGATAAAAAATATTTTTATGATAAGTAAATTCTTTCATGCTTATAATAGGAAGACTTTGTTATTTATTTAATCAACCATGGACATCCCAGAACAGAATGAATCTCCTATTTTTTCTGTAAATTTTTGAATGTTCTGTAAGATATTTAACATCTTGAATGCTTCATTTGAGTTGTGCCACTCTTCTTGTTTTTTTTTTTTATTTTTTAAAAAGATATATCTGGGTTTTGTTATAAACTCAAATAAAACCTTATACACCTTTCACAGTAAGCTAAAAGCTTGTGTTGTGAAAGGTGAGTTTGCCGGCACCTGAGATCGAACTGTGGACCCCTTGTTTATGAAGCCGAGACTCTACCTCCGGGCTACCGACGAACTCTTCTTCTTAAATGTCTTATTATCATAGCATAAATAGATTAATTTATTTTATGTAAATAGGTACTTATTTTTAAATTTGTTAAAAGTAAAAAAACTTATTTTTAAATTTGTTAAAAGTAAAAAAACTTATATTTAGTAAAGAAATATAATTACTTCTTCTTTCAGAACTCAGAAGCGCTTTGTATCCAATGACACATCATTTTTCACCGAGTTCTCAATAGATCCCGCTTTTGAGATGGCCAAATTCATATGGAACAATGGATCAGGAGTTCCTTTGACACCCTCGCCAAATTTCTGTGTCGTATCGTCTGAAGCCTGTGCCACATATCCAGGGACATACTCAGCTTGTGTAAGCATTTATCCTGAACTTGTAGAATATTCGAAATTCCCATGTCAACCTCCCTGTTTAAAAATGAAAATAGGAAAATAATATTTGCATTTGTAATAGAACATATTTCTTTAATATCTGAATTGTTGATTTAATTTTTTTTAAATAATATAATGGCTTGTGATAAATCTCAACAAACTTTTAAACATTTTTGAACCAAACAGTATCTTTAGCTTTGTTAGGAAAATCTTGATTATAAATTGTTATGATAGTGATTTCAATTGATAAATTAATAAAAATTTGTTCCTTATGCAAATAATTATTGATTCATCAATGAAAATTTTCTTAAACTCAAGGTTTTTTCCTTATCTCAATAAATCTAAGTCTAAAATACCTATTAGATGTTTCCATATTTTTGAAAATCAAAGTTCATTTCTAATTGAGATTGTGTTGTTTTGATTCTAGATGGGACCAGTGTCTCTGGATTCTTTATTCTTCGCTGTGAAAACGTGCCACAAGTTCCACTTGGATCGTGTTCCCGTTGTGAAGAGAACTTGGGGGAAATATGCTTCCAATATTATGTATTTTAGTGATAAGAATGGTAAGTGTATCTGCTTTACTACGTTTTGTTTGACAGATATTAGTTCATTCATCGCTGCAAATAGCAGTTTTACAGGTTAGTATAACAGGTTATTCGGCTATTCTGAGACTTTGTTCAGTGCTTCTGATAAAAGTGCTTTGGAAATTTAACATACATGTAAGACTTAGAAAAGAAAATTAAGTTTATTTGGTAATACCCAAGACGGGACTTGAGCCTGTAAATCATCATCTTTTTCACAAGGTGTGTTTTGTCTATCTTTTATTTTTAAACAAAAAGATATATATGGGTTTTATCATAAAACCCTAATACAACCTTATACACCTTTCACAGTAAGCTAAAAGCTTGTGTCGTGAAAGAGGAATTTGCCGGCACCTGGGATCGAACTACGGACCCCCTGTTCACGAGGCCGAGACTCTACCTCCAGGCTACCGACGAACTATATAAGCTATCAAGCAAAATAATTGTAAAAATGACTTTACCAAATGTATATTGTGTAAATGTTACTAAGGTGTATAAGTTGTGTTTTTTTATATAATTATTAAAAATTGACTTTGCAGACAGTGCCATCCCAACGACTGACCTAGGTGTGCCCAACACAGACAAGGGCCACTGTGGAAAGACTATAGCAATATTAGGTTACTTAACTAAGCATTTATCAAATTACCCGCAAGTGAAGTGGGTTGTGCTTGCGGATGATGATACTATTCTCAGGTAATTGTAAAAGATTTGCATTAAATAAATAATAATGAATAATTAAAATATATTAAAACAACAGTGAAAAAAGATGCTTAAAGTAGGCTAAATGTTTAAGCTATTTCTTTCAGCCAATTTTTAGAAACTAAAATATAAGTATGTACTTAAAAAGTAAGTTAAATATACAGCTAAAATTTCTATCTATACAATCACATTATATCCCCACTAGTGAAGTAAGTGTAAGCTGTCTTCTCCGTGCCAAGGCATTCAGGACGAATGACATATCTTATTTTTGAATCAGATATGTCAAATATCTTATTCATGTTGATTTACAAATACCTGTCTTTTAGCAGGACATTCAAATACCAACGAAAGAAAGAGTAGGAGCCCTATTCTTTTCCAGAGCAATAAAAATAAGTTTATTGAGTAAAAAGATACATGTCTCTTTAATAAATAAAAATAAACCATAGATAATTCACAAATAAAGAGGAAAAAATAAATCATCCTCAACACAAGAAAAAATAAAATTACTCTACCTATTTGTATAGCACCTGCGCCACATCCCAAAAGTGTGTTTCCCATTAGAATAAGTTTTATAAAAAAATAGTAACGTATGCTTACGTTATGTAATTTGAAACAAGTGTTTCTTTCTACTATTGATTATTAATTCCCAGAGAGACGTCTTTCGACTTATAAGGTCATTATCAAGTATGCACCGACACAATTAATATAGTAACATATGCCTTTTCTTTATTTCAGTGTTTCTCGTATCTGTGAGATAGTGTCGTGTTATGGTGCTAAAAAGATAGCTTTGGGTGAGAGGTATGGATACAATTTACTTCAAGGAAAGGGCTACGACTATTTGACGGGAGGGGGAGGCCTGATTCTGAGTGTGGATATTGTCTCTAAGTTAGCTGAATGTACCTGTCCCTCGATATCTTCCCCAGATGATATGTGGATTGGTGTCTGCATGGCCAAATTTAAAATTCCTGTTATACATTCACCATTGTTTCACCAAGTAAGAAATATATAAATTTCATTAAGACGAATCTGGATTTGATTAAAATACACCTCAAATACTCTCACAGTGAGAAATGTGCTTGTATCGTAAAGGTGGAGTATGTCAGCAGTTGGATGATTTCAATCTGGAATCTCTTTTTCATCATCATGCTATCGACTTTTTGAAAATCTAGTACTAGATTCAAAATTTATTGTTAACTTTGTTTACTATTGCAAAAGGATATTTTTGAATTGTTTTGGTTGGTGACCTGGGCCTGAAGTCGAAACACAATTTTGCATTACGTTTTCGGGTCGTTATCGTTCGAACATAGACGAAATTGCAAGAAGTGTCAATTTTGGTAACTGAAATACACAACAGTTACGAAAATTGAATCTTTGGCGCAACGTCGTCTTTATTCAAACAATTGCGACACAAAAATATAACGCTAAAATGTGTTTTGACTCAGGCCTCCTGTATCTAGATATTTCCGAGTAGAAAATCAGTAGTTCAAAATTCAATGCTAGCCTACTTCACCTTGATAATGCAAGTAATTACATTTTATTAGAGTGTTTGTAGATATATTTGGAATTCGTTATTATGAAAATAGAATTTAAATAACAAAAAATAATACAACCAAAATTACATATTTTTATTTCATAAACCATCTTTAGCAGCGGCTTTAACTATTTAAATAATAAACTAAATAATTTATTAAACAACTGACGTGTTTAAAAAATGTTTCATGAGTTTTCTAATTTTGATTTTTATTATAATTCATCTTAACAATGTTTATTTTTTGTAGGGTCGTCCTATTGACTACACTCTAGAACATTTGGCTCCGCATAGGCCTGTATCTTTCCATAGACACTGGATGGTTGACCCTTTGGACATTTACCAAAAATGGTTCAAGAGAGATGATACCAACTATATTGAACAATTAGCTGCCAAAAATATCAAACATATTGAGCTATAAAACATTGTTTTTGGAAGTTTGGATAAATAAACCTGACATAGTAGACAAAAGGAGAAATAAGATTACAAAATATGTTTTCAATTTGAAAAAAGGTTGATATTTGTCACAAAAATATCTCAAAATTATCTTTAATAGGATTATTTAGGAAGAATTTTTTTATTACAATTTTAATTTTATTGTCGGTTGGTATTGTGCAATAATGAATCAACTAGGACTAACCTAAAACTGAGATAATTAATTGTTTTGTAATGAGTTCGTTCAACAAACAGTTGCATAAGTTGTGAGTTTATTATCCTCTGTAGATTATTCTCTATAAAGGCTAGTTTTCATCACCCCGCCCACCTCAACTTCTCAGTGTAGTACATTGTGAAATTTGGTCCTTAGAAAATTAAAAATATTCTGTGGGTTAGCTCTTCTGATTTGTTTTGGGTCAGAGAAGTGTGACCTAAACTTCTCTGCATTATTGGTTCACACTCTGTGAGTAGAAGAGGTTTGGGTAACTTAAGCTATCAATTATTTTTTTCAAATAAGTGACGTGTAGCATCTTCGTACAATGTCCAGCTGGTTATTAAATAAAAATTAAGATTAAAATATCAATAAAAAAATGGAATCTTGTATTTCCTACATACCTACTTTGTTTTCAAATGTTTATTGAGGTGGCTGATAGCCTGATGCTAAAGTCTTGAATTTTTCAATTGAGGGATCCCGGACATGAAACCCTCCGGCTGCCAATCTACTCCATGCCATCACGGCATATTCCAGTGAAGTGAAGTGAGTGAAGAAGCCAGTGGACCAACTGCGAGTAATAAACATACAGAAGTAAAAGAAATAACAAAGTTTTAGTAATAATAATAGAATTAATTAGAAGGAATACTAATCTTTCTCTTAACCCCAAGTAGAATATTAAAATACAATTAAGAATGCCAATATATTATTATTTTGTTACAAGTATTTGGCCTATCTATTTATGATCATAAACGATCAGCCTAATTTAATATTTTATGGAATAAACATATATTTTATTTAAAATCATTATATTTTAATGTTATAATTTGCATGGTAAGTTTATACTTGTAAAATTTTACATGCTTTTTATTTTATAAGATTTAATAAAAATAAGATTAATATTATGGTTGGTTTCATTAAACTGTAAAGGAGTACCAACGCACCGGTGCGTGCAAGAAATATTATGGGATCTGGAGCACGCACGCACCGGTGCGTTTGATCCAGTAATATTTTGGTATTCCCGCCAAATTCGTCAATTTCATCATTGGTCCAATCTGTCGGATATACTTTACCAATCACAAGGAAAAAAATCAAAAATAGGCGTGTTTTGACCTTATTTATCGCCTATACAAAATGTCACGTGACCGCTGCTTGAAATACATACCGTCATTCGCGGTTGCAAACCATTTTGCTGCGTGCGTTTGTTCGCTATGGGTGTTATTTTATGGAATGTTTTGTGAAGTTTTTTTTACCTTTTGTGCTAATTCTGGACAATTTAATTAGTTTTTAGTACCTACATAAGTTTTTGTTAAAAATAAATATTTTTGATAATAATAAATATTCGTATGTTGAACCCATTGTTGACAGTACCGGAGCAGACATGACGCGTCAAAATTATTTTTGTATAATAACTCCGTTATTATTAATTTTTGAGAGTTGGTTCCTTATAAACATTTATTCTAGGGATCATTTTCTATAACATGCAATAAAAACATATTCAAAAAGTCAAAGTTGAATTAATTCACTCTGCCATACACTTTTATTTTTTCCTTCTTCACTCACGGACAGGTTAATAACCATAACCTAGTTTTTTTTATATTTTAGTAATATAAAATGAGGAATACATATTTACAATATTTTAGTGTCATTTGATATTTATGAAGGGTCTAGAAAAACTTTAAATAAATATTTGAATATACCGCCAAAAACACGTAGTGTTGCTAACATCTTGTCAAGTTTTCTTTTGTCTATGGTTCTCTGTCCACGTATTTCAGAATAAATTATTGTCTTTGGTCATAATTTGACAACGCCGGTCTTGTGGTGCGTGATTGATGGTCGATTATCGGAAGTTCAAATGATTATTTACTTTGATTTATGTGTAAAAGACTCTTAATAGAATTGAGGAGAACTAGCATTTAAGTTTTGTTACGTATTGTTATCCTAAAGTACAAAAAATAACGACTTCCTTTAGTGTAAACACTCATGTGTAATAATTGTCAAATAGAAAACGATGGAATGGCATTTCACAGCTTTGTTAACCACTTTAATATTAATTGTATTAAATGTTGACAATGTGACTAGCATAGGAGAAGTTATATATGCTATAAATGCCGGCGGAGATGCGCACACCGATAGTTACGGTATTAGATATGAGAGAGATCCACTTCATAATAAAGTGGGCACTGCCTCCGACTATGGAAAGCAACTTCTTATGATCGGAAGAGTAAATCCCAATGACCAAATCCTCTTCCAAACTGAGAGGTACCACCACAGCACATTTGGGTACGATATACCGGCCAATTCAGATGGTGATTATGTTTTAGTTTTGAAGTTTAGTGAAGTATATTTCAATGCTCCCAATATGAAAGTTTTTGATGTGGTTCTAAATGGTGATCACACTATTGTGGCTGATTTGGATATCTATGATAAGGTGGGTAGAGGAGTAGCTCATGAAGAATATATTCCATACAGTATCAGTAAGGGAAGATTGTATTACAATGAAGAAGAATCTGATATCCGGGGAGGAAAAATTCGTGTTGAATTTATCAAAGGATATCGTGACAATCCTAAAATCAATGCTTTATATGTTGTGAGAGGAAAGTTAGAGCATGTTCCTATGTTGCCTGCCTTGATTGCCGAACCAGACCAGGAGGAGGTAAGAGAGGAAGCTGAAGAGAAAGTGTCCAAGAACAGGAGACCTAGTGGCCCAAAGCAACCAGATCCTTATTCTATGGATGATTCCTCTATCATGCTACCTGTCTTTGTGGCCATTGGTGCATTCATTCCACTCCTATTTTGTTTGTGCAAGCTATAATAGTTACTCCGTATATTATATAGTGCAATTCGACACAATAATAATATAAATATATTTGGTTAATATTAAGCGCAACTCGACTTGTAACTAAAACGCTGATGATGGATTACTATTTTTCATGACAAGTTCTCTATAAATATGAAGAGATACATTTCTTTACATGCGAGGGAATGAAATTTGTTAGACTAAAAACGAATGATAAATGATACATTTTTAGAAAAATCTATATAGTTTGTTTATTATTATTTGACTGAGATAAGGTCTTGCTCGCTATTGATTTTTCTAGAAAAAAAACATTCTCATTCGTTTTGTCCAAACTGTAAAATTTACATTTAGATGAATAAGCTTCTTTCTCTCACACATAAAGATTTAAAACTGCATTGTACGAAATATTTAAGGCCAGGTCAAAATTTTTGTTACAAGTCCAGTTGCGTTAAGTTACAACCAAGAATTTGTCATATTACGCAGGCCTACAAATTGAATTTTTAAAATAACTCACATTTTTTTTATTCTAATCGTTATTCACACTGTACTGCAAGTTTAGCTCTACTAGACATTTAAAACATAATATATATTATTATTAAAATAATTAATTATTAAAGAAATTTAGTCTGGAAAGTAGCCTTATTAAAACAAAATCAAAAAAGTATGATAAAGAGAGTTATATTGAGTACAAATATAATTAAACGGGCATTTGTGAGAAGCCATCTTTACAGAACAATCGATTTAGTCTTTGTTGTTTAAAATTTGCACATATTTGGTTCACCAATTAATCGACTATATTTATTACCACATTTTGGTCCGCAACCAGTCTCGACACTTTCGTTTTGTGTACAGGCAGATTGAAGTGTATTCATTCTGTTCGCAAATTACATAAATATGCCATTAAAACGGTCTTGGACTGATATATAAATTGTTAGTCAATTATGCCGTACAATTATCCACATTGTGAATGTCAATGAAATAAAAAATATTAGAATTTTCACATTGCAAATTAACTATAAACCTATGTGTGGCATTATTTCGTACATAAACATTTTTTTGCATCTAAATTGTGAAATGATCTTGCAAAATTTCCTTTAATTTCTTCAGCATACAAGTGTACACGTTATAAAAGTGAGTGATTTAGTATGATTTGACTTTATGAAATCATAGTTTAAATTAAAATTTATTCCACTATTGTTAAATCTTTATTTGGGTCTAGGAAATCCCTCTGCAACAAAATTATTTTTTTACATTTTCCAAGGAATTAATCTATTCATAACATTATAAATTTGTGTATGTACCTTAATTTGAATTTTAAAGTTTGCAGTAAAATTGATTTTGACAAGCGCTAGAATCAGTAGGGAAAGGCTCCGTGTATTGTCATAATGCCTTCCTTTTCCTTCCTCAATGTGTTTATCCTGCCAGAGTCCTGAATGTCTTAACTTGTATCGGCAGAAAGAGGATGACTTGCATGTTTTTTACGTACAGTTAGTTTGCTGACTACCCCTTATATGGATTGTGCTTTAATGGTATAAATGATTGAGAATTGTTGTAAAATGTTTGGCAACTACTTGGGATAAATATAACATTTTTGACAGCATTTAAGATATAAGAATTATTTATCAATACATCTCATGGGTCTTAAACCTTATCTTAAATGCTTCCTTATAAGTTAAATATATTATTATTTTTATCAAATGTAAGTGGAGAGCATAATTAAATATGAAATAAAGGAAAATATTTGAATGCAGTTTGCAACAGCATTGTTTATTTTACGATGTACATTTTTATCTGGTTATGTTATATATTACATGCAATATTTCATTTATTTACCACACAGTTGCGTGAAATTTTATGTGATAAGCAATTCAGTTATTTCAAAATATAATTGCAGTGTGTCCAATGCGAATTACGCACTCTCTTTTACTGTCAGAATTCAAATAAACATCATTTGAAGCAAGGGTGTATCCATCATTTTCTGTAGGGGACGCAGCTTAGAAAGTTAAAGCATTTGGAAATTTTCACGTATTCTTTTTTTTGTATAACTTCTAGGGGGAGGGGTAGCTTCTCTTTTTGATGTCAATTTTCCCATATTTCCCGTATACTTATAATTAATTTTGTCAACTTTCCTACTATTTTTGAAATTATCTCAGAAGGGAGAGCAGGGGGGGGGGGTAATAGATGACATTGTATTCCAGTAAATACGCGGACCCTTTTTAAATATTTCTTAAGTTTCATTTTTCATAATTCAATCATTAGTGTTGATTTTCTAAATACATGTTTCTGCATAAATGTTTTGTTAGATTTTTTACTTAACTCTGATGAAAAATTGCTTGTTTTTCAAATAAGTACATAATTTGAAGATGATCATCTTATATTATGTTATAGCAAAATTGCACTTATTTTCCTGTCATAGATTTTCCTTTTTTCTCTTTATCATATAATTTTTTTTTCTTATAAATGACGACTTACATTTGATGAAAGCGTGAATTAGTTTTTAAACCAATATTGAATTTAAATAAAAAAATATAATAACTATTTATATTTTGATTTTTATAATCGCTTAATGAACTGCATAATTTAGACTGCGTACTAAACTATTTTAACTACTATCACTACTTAAGTTAGATTACTTTATTTGAATATTGTAAGTTGCTGATAGCAGAAACTATAATAAATCATATAGTTATGTTGAGTTTTATGTAATATGAATTGTTGGATTGCAAAACCAAATATAGGAAACATTGAAAATTTTAATAATGATAGCCAGTGAATCAACTGCATGTGTTAAATATGCAAGATTTCATTGTTGTGGCATTAAAAGGATACATAATAGATATTCTAAATTGTACTTTTATGTCTTATAAAAGATGAGAGATTTCATTTATAAATTTCGCCACCTTAATGCAGAACTATCCTAAATATTTTAGGGTGATTTTTTTTTTTTTTTTTTTTTCAATTTATTTTATTTATCTTAAAGAAACAAGTGTTTCGCTCATAAGATTACAAAGAAACAGTTTTTTTTTTTCAGAAACTTTCACAGAAGCAGTTTAAAGTTTTGTTCTAATAAAAATAAAAATATTTAAAATATCTATTGCAAATTTTGACATGCCATATCTGTTTTTATCATTTCTTATTTCTTGATACTTTACTCAGTGTGACCGAAATTTTAACTTGGATAGTTCTGCATTAAGGTAACAATTTATTTTATTTAATATAGATAAATAATAAAAAAAATTATATGTGTATAATATTTGCATTTTGTTTGATGGATTTTGATCATTCTGTCCTATCAGCAAGACCTTACGATCTAATTGTGGAAAGCATTTAGATTTTTGTTAAAAGATTCCGGGTTCGATTTCCATCCAGTGCAAAATGTGAAATGACCTTTATAAAATTATTCTGGGTTTGGGTGTTACATGTATAGATATGTGTTTAGTGCATGGCATATATGTGTATCGTCGTATTAATACCCTTAATACAAAATTCATATTTTATTTTGGGATTAACTTGATCTGTGTGAATTGTCTATACATGATTAAATATCTTTATTTGAACAGTTTAAGAAGGCTAAATTTAATGATTAGCATGAATCATCTCTTTTTCCTTCGCAAATTTTCAATCATAATCCTGCGACTGTCCAAAAAGTTTAGTCATACTATCATTAACAAGTGCTTGTTTTGCAATTCAACAATTCATGTTGCGTATTATAATACTTTGAAATACATAGCTATTTATTTTCCTTCTAGTCTTATTCTATGTCTTGTTTTCGTACTCTTCTATGTTATATATTTTATTGTTTGAAATATATTGTTTAACTTACTTAAACAGTCACCAATCTTTGTGTGTTATTATTATATTTTAATAAAGGCAACCTGAAGTATGATAACTAACTGTAGTTCATTCCTGTCGTGTGTTTTAAATTCAAATTCAAATTGAAAATGAGTTGTTATAATTGACTTATGAATATTGTTATATATTTGGATTCTTATTTATAGTATTGGTACACAAATAGTAGAATTAAATAATTGGATAAAGTGGAACTAGCTTTTCATTCCACTATAGATTAAACAGCGCTAGAGAGACGTCTTTCCACTTATGAGGTAATTATCAATCGATTGATAATGACCTCATAAGTCGAAAGACGTCTCTCTCGCATTGTTTAATCTAGTAGGACAAAACGCTTGTTTCATCACTTGAGAACCTTTACTGCTCAAAAATTCTGAAAGAATGTATCAATTTGGATATTTGATGCTGTCTTTCAGTATTGTGCTCACTTGTATTAAAAAGTATTCGATATTAAAGCAATATTAGTTTTGAGACCAAAGATATATAACTGTGTCTCCCAACACTATTTATTTTACACAGTAAAATTCAATTTCGCACATTTAATTTTGTATAGATTTTTGCTTTCTTTTGTGTGTACAATAAATATGTTTCAATTGCTACACTAAAATGGATTATCAATCTTTTGAATTATATTTATAAACAGAATTTTATGGTTACATAATAATTATATAATTTTGTCTACTGGCTACCTCACTTGTGAGATATGCTGTAATGGAATAAATAGATATAGATATGTTCTTTAATAACAACACAGTCAAACAAACAGACTTTATGCTGTGTTGTTATATCATTGTTAATGTTAAATGATTGGTGAATAAACATTTATTGAAATTAACCTGCATTGTTTTACAAACAAATATCATATATTATTATCTGCGCATAATGGAATGGAAGATTATCAGTGAAGTACAAAATATCGTTGTTGCATATTCAAAAAGGGGTATGTGAATTTATAAATGTTTTGACATTTCTAGAATAAACTACTTATAATGACTTCATAACCATTTTATTAAGTGATTCTTAGTGTCAAATATTAAAATTAAATACTTAAAGAATAATATCACATGCCAATAAAAAGTCCAAACAACAATTTTAATGCCCTAATGAACAGTTTTTAAAGAGTATACCTTAATAAAAATGTTCGCACATACCTCTTTTTGAATAATATGCATCGATGATATATTAAACGTTGTATTTAACATACATTGCCGACGATTGCATTGTGTAATTACATTTGCATGTGTGTAGAAAACTAATATTTAAATATATTACTGTGTAATTATTCACGTTAATGAATATTTATTATTATTACATGATTTTTAACTTTGAAGTAATTATTCGCCTTTGTCTAGTAACACTGTTTGATAATGAAATAGAGAAATTCCTTAATAACAGACTATTTTATAAACCTGCGGTGATTGATAATAGTTCCTCAATATTGCGTTTATAAGTTGTTCTATAATATGATTATGATTCTGTTGATTGGAGGAAGATTTTGTGACCAAATTAACAACATATGGATATAATTATGTAGTCCTTTTTCGCTTTCCGATGCCATATTCATCTATGGTGAAAACGCATTATACTTTGTGATATACTCATAGATAAAAGATGTCAAACTTTCATTACATTACTATTAATTCGACAAGATATAATTTGTTATAAAAAATTATATTGCAATATCCAATTAATAAGTATTGACGCATAATCACCTTTGGCAGTAATTTTATGTTAATAAAAATGTCTGAGGTAAATGTTAATATGTTAAAAAATCTTGAATGGCCACAATGAAAAGTGACAGTTTTTGACATAGTCAACTTTATCTCCAACTAACAGAAACATAAATTCTTCAAGATATTGAAAATAAGCTGTGTATGATTTTAGTTGGTCGTTGAGTTAGTTGGAAGATATGGAATACAGTGATAAACTTGCCCTCTGTAGGTACATTAAATTGCAAATGTGTTTTACCATTGCTGTGTAAATTTTGTTTTATCTTGTAGCCAATTTAAAGATGTGAAGAATAAAATAAATAAATAAAAATAGATATTAGAGAAAAATTCAATACAAAAATTGCAAAGATTTTAGGAACTTCTTACACCAATAAAATGGCATTTAGAATCTTTTTTTATTCTACTGTAATTTTTATCGTAACTTTGCTGCATTTATTAGTTCAATATTGAGTAACAATTTGATATTTTGTAGATTTTGTTTTGATAACAAGTTAAAAATAGTAGCGATGTTATTTTTCTATCCCTAAAAATGTCCTTTCACAGTACACTGTTCCTAGGTTAATAATTAGAGCACCGAGAGACTATGTTGTCACTTAATTTGCACAAAACAGCTCTAAAAATTATCCTATTCTTGTGTTTTGAATGAGTGTTAAAGTGAAATAATTAAATGTCCAGTAATTAAGTTAGAAGCTCAAATTCTTTAGTCAACTTTCAACAATGCTTTTTACACTTTAACCACAAAAAGGCTAATAATATAAGAATAAATAAATAATTGAATGGTCTCATGCGACACTGTTTGAAACCACAATATAAGAAAATGATTTAATGTCAATATTCTTGCTTTGTTAAAGCGATTGAGCAGCAAAAGCTGACCAATTCTCAGCTACATTTGTTAATTCTCAACCCGTACAACTGTTGTATAGTGTTCACTTAATACGTGTTCACTTAATACAGAACAACAATACCTAAATTTTCTTGGGTGGAAAATTGAAACATTTTTCATATTTGAGTGTACTACAGTTTTGATACATAATATCTCTCTTGAAATATGCATAATATAATCTTAGTGTATTTTTTGCAGTGTTGAATATTTTTTTTATTTATTTAAACATTCATTAATTTGTTTTTACAACAATGTGTACAGTTATAGCTGTGCCTGTGTTTAAACTAATGTCTTTTTTCTTTTTGCCTATAAGTATAAAAAATAAATGCTAACGAAAATAATTATTTTCCTTATCTTTTCTTTTCTATATCAATGGAAAGAAGAAATAGAGGCTGTTCTAACATTCGATCACACTGTTTGTGCGGTAAGCGTGGACGCTGTTAATAGCATATCTACATGCTCAGTCTTGTCTGCATACTTCCTTGTGCAATCTAGTTTGCACAAGAAGGAATGCTGAAATGGCAGTATACTAATTTTTTTACAAATCATTAAAAGCAAAATCACAAATGTCCAATATGGGTTTGTTGAACATTAGTGATTTTGCTTTTGTACCCCTCAAATAAGATGGAGTGTGTAGACGTGTTACAAGTCCTACTACAGTATAATGGCATGTTGAGTTGAGAACTACATATTGTTTGTATTATTATTATGATTGCAAATTTTATTTAATTATTATTATTGTATTCTGTTGAATCAAAGCACTAGGTTGGATGTGTTGGTGAGCTATTGTGATGTATTAAATTGTTTTCTTTAAATTATATTGTTTCAATCATTTACTTACACAGCTCGAGAGAATTCCTATTGTTTTTCAGTGTCCTTTATATGAGCTAAATGTCCTAAAGCCAAAAGGCTTGACATTCTGGAAGCATTTGATATACATAAATAAAAATTTGGTTAATGTTTCGCAGCCTCAAATCTTATCACCATCACTTTATCTCCTGAACCCTGTCCTTACCTTGCCCCCATCATTTCCACCTCTGCTACCCTACCAACCATAGCTAATGTCTCTTAATTTTAAATTTAAGTATTTTTTTATTACCGATGATGATTACATTATAATGGAAAATGTTCTAATAATAAAACAAATTTGCAGTGAATTTAAACAGCGCTTTGTATCAATAATAATCTTCAATATTATCAATCGGTAAAGAAGTGGTAGTTTCTAAGCATTGTGATGAATGTTTGTTGTCAAAAACTGTACTAATACTACTGTATCAATTTATACAACCCCAAATCAAGTTTTCCATTCATCATAATCTAGATAAAAAAAAATCAGTGTGTTATTCACTGGTTATTTATATCACCTATGTGTGGATTGCAAGTTGTCCTCTATCTGACAAAAAACTGCTGATCAATAAATTAACTAAAAGAATACTTCAATTTTTATCAGACTTTTATTAGTATCATGTTAAAATATCCTCGCGGCATTCATGAAACTTCCGATGTGCATTTGCATGCGAGATCAAAAAAATTGTTTTGCTGGATGACATTTTCCAAGAGTCTGATTTGTTGTGTGGAAGGTGTTTTAGAAATTCTCTAGAATGTTGAATTTCTAGGTATGATTTGAAAAATTACACAAAATCTTTTATTAAGTAAATGTAAGTTTTCACAAATTATCCAAGAAAAAGCAGCATGCAAGAGATTAATTTCTTTCGATAATTTTTCCGTGGATATCTCAGCTTATAGATGATTTCATCGATAGATGTAGCTCGACGAGATGAATAATTTGATATAAATATCTCATTTTTTTTTTAATTTACACATGGGAGTTTTCATGGATTCACCAATAACATAATATCGTCCCTCTAACAGTCGTATCTGCCTAAATGTAAATTGTTCAGGAAAGCGTTTTTTGTGTTTTGCAGTGCATATTTTCGTCTCTCCTAGTTATAATTATGATACATTGTAAATATATTACATTATTTTATTTGCACCTATTTTTATATATCTCAGAATAATAATAATAATAAAAATCTTTATTGCACAAAAAAAACAAACATTATTAAAATATAAACATTGTAGAACCAGACAAATAAATTTGTGCAATAGGCGAGTTTATCGCAGAAGCGCGATATCTTCCAACTAACCCATTCTAATGAATGGGTTAGTTGGATTAAAAACTAACTAACAAACTAAGCCATTAGAATCATTTTTGTGATGAAATTTTGAGAAGTTAGAAGATACAACACATTTTATTTAGAATAATTTGTAAATACAACAACAAATCAGAAAGCTATTCCAGGATAACGGTAACAGTTATAGGTGTGATCTTCAGTGAGAACATGCAGGGCGCATATAAATACACATTGGTAATCATAACTCGATTTCGCCAAAAACGTCAGATACGACAGTTAGTCAGAAGAGGGACAGTATTATCACTCACATTATTTAGTTATAAATTCATTTAATAATTCTTAATAATGTAATACTGAGTATAATGTAGGTATTTTTCAATTAATTTAAATTACAATAATTGTTTAACTACAATGTAACTGCTCATTCTGTCGTATTGTTGTTTTTCCTGATGCTCTGCTTGTTGTTTTGAAGACGATGTGACAGCTGGAGCAGTTTCTTTAACCTGGAAACGAAGGTATTAAATAAATATGTAAATTTGACATATGAAACTATCATATAAGCCTTAGAAAAGACAGTTGTGCCCTGGACAGGACTTGAACCCACAACCTTACCTCATTGCGAGGTGTGCTTTGTCCAATTAAGTTACCAGACCCTCTAGACAAACCGTACTTGGCGATCAACTACAAACGAATTTTCGTCAATAACTGCAACAATAACGCTTAATTACATGGTAGATTGTCGAAAAGTTCGCCAGAATTCAATCGCTGGTTGCGGTTTGTCTACGGCCCCAGGAGACATACCGATGTCAAGAAATCATGTCAGTTAAGCAGAATTTTATTAAAGCATGGAAAAATAAGTATTTAGCTGACATTGTGGATGTGGATTGGCCTAACATGTATGTATATATTGGCATTACTGACGTTCCAGAACTTAAAGTGGTGTGTAAGTGTGTATCAATTTGGTATGTTAATATAATATGAAGGATTAAATATTATTATGCTATCGTATACGTTTGCAAATATTGTATTAATGGCATGATTTTGCTGTTAATCGTTAAAACAAATAAATATCAATCCACCCAACAGAAGAAATTTTGAGAAAGAATGTGAAGATTTAGCTGATAAATAAAGAAAAAAGATTTTTCAGTATTTAATCTTTTCTGTGTGTATCCCGTAGAAGACAAAATATATGGTACGTGTTTGGCATTTGTTATTGTAATTAGATCAATATGTTATCAGATTATTTAATTAATAAGTATTGATAAGAAATTAGACAATAGTGAATTATTCTTATCGCTCCATCTGATTAAACATTATTTTTATTTTTTTTTATCAAATATGTGCTAAAACAAGTTATCACACTTGTAGATAGATAGATTGAAAATTAGTATGTATATTATGATGATTTTGTCAAATGTATCGAAAATCTATAATTTGTATTGATTACTTCATAAATATTCTTTATTTAGTAATTTTATCAATCGAAGTAAAAAGATTTAGGCCCGATATAGAAAGTCAGTAAGTAAGAGATGGTTGATAGCCTGAAGGTAGAGTCTTGGACTTTTATTTGAGAGACTCAGGTTTGATTTCAATCACTGTTGACTTACTCAACCTTCATAACAGAAGCTACTATTGTTTACTGCGAGGGTGTCTGGATGTATTTGGGTTGATTTCATATCCAGATTCATATTTTATTTAAAAAAAAATGTTGATCAAAAGAAGCACAGTTCCATCTTCCACAAGGTTTTTTTCTGTATTTTCCTTTTCAATAATATCATTCCTATGACAACAATAATATTGGAGTACCAGAAGTGTTTCAATAAAATGTGGCAAGACTGGCACGAAATCGCTTTGAGTGGAGAGGGCTGTTAGCATTAAAGGAAGGAAGAAAAAAAATCAACAACTGAATTTAAAATTATTACAAATTCTTTGACTAAAGCATGCTTTATAATTTTAATTATAAATGAAACACTTATTTAGTACTTCCACTGTGGCTTTATTGGTCGCGAGCCAGCTTTCAAGAGCTTTCATTCTCATCATCAGGCTAGCATAAAGTAGTAAATAATTATTTCATTTATAATAATTTAACCTGAACTTTCACCAAGCACCGTCGGTTGGAAATAACAACTTTATATTAATTTCTAGTTTGTGCTGTTACAAATACAGTTTTGTGCAAATTAATTATTATTTACCTTTGATACTCACAATGAGGGTTGCGTTGGTCTTCTCACAAACGGTCTGCAAACTCCTCGTTTATCCTTCCTGTATCCTTCCAAACAATCACCGTGCCTCACTCTTTTAAGAGTTGAATTTTCCGGTTTAGATGTTGTGGTACTACTTCCATCTTGGTGATAATGAACTTCTACAGGTGTTACTAAAACTTTAACTGGAATATTTCCATCAGGTTTTCCATCTTGTGTCACATTACCATTATTCTTAAAATCAAACGAACCTGATTGAACAAAGTCTGAAAATAACGATGAGAAATTTGCTAAAACATTTTTAATTGGAGTTTGAATTGTAGGGCTTTGTAGTGCGGCAATCACAGATTCACCAATGAAATTTGATGTTGCCGGTATTTGAAAGATTGTTGAATCTGGTAAATGAACTGTTGCTGGTATGATAGGTTTTTGGTAAACTGTTACGTTAGGTTTTTGAGAGAATGTTGAATTTAGTTTCTGAGCGATTGTTGAATTTGGTTTTTGGAATAGAGTATCATTCGGTCTTTGTAAAACAACTGTATCATCTGGTTTAGGGAAGGCTGTTGCATTTTGTTTGTTGTGCTGCAAGTTTGTTGTATGTGCAGGTGTTATTTCTACTACTTTCTCAGTTGTAGTTTCAAAGTTGATCAGCATGCCATCTGTTTTTGTGGTCGTTGTGGACATTGTTGTCGTGGCTGATGAATCATTTGGTTTTACCGTCAAGTCCGAGTAGTCGTAGTTATAATCATAATCCTGAAAAAAAATGTTGCCAACATAGTGATTAATATTTTTAAAAAATAATTAAGATTTAAAGTATCCTGAAAAAATAAGCATTGCAAAATTTCACATACACCTAAGTCCAAATCTTAAACATAAATCAAGAGTTTGTTAGTCAATAAGTTAATAATAATCAGCTATGAATTATTGGTCTCCCACTCTTTTCAGTAAGTTTTCAAGTGCCTTGTTAAATGCAGAAGTCCTTGACAAATGACATTTAGCGCTACGTTTTCCTTTCGTTTTAGTTCGAATATATAGACAACGTTGCGAGAAATTTTCAATTTTAGTAGCTATTGCACAATACTTATGTATTTTAGCTATGAAAAATGACACTTTCTCGCAACGTCGTCTATATTCGAATGAAAACGTAACGCTAAATGTGTTATTTCTACGGGCCCAGGTGTTAAAAAATTACATCTTATATTCAGCGATGAGGTTATTGTCACCCATCCTGAATGTCTTAATTTTTGTTGGTACAGAGAGGGCAGCTTGCATGTTTATTACATGCGGCTGGTCTGCTGGTTACCCCACTTGTGATGGAATATAATAATATAATTCCCTCCCTATACACGAGATATCTCTAATATGGAGGTAGTTGTAATATTATTGTGATTGTTTTTCATTGTTTATTGAAAATAATATTGTATTGTGTACCTACCTACTTTTGAAATAAATATATTTATTATTATTATTATAGTATATTGTGGTCACAATACTGAATTCTTAATTTTTTAAGTTTGTATTGCACAGAAATATATAAATTTATAACACACTTTGCAGAAACAAAATGATTATAACTGGAAGAAACTTTCAATCCATTGTCAAATAATTCATCATTAATATGCAAAAAAAATCTTTTAGGTAGGTAGTTAAAAATAAATAGTCAATTTGCCAGTGAGTAGTAAAATCCGTGAAAAGAATAAATAAATAAAATAAATGATTATAATAAGTAACATTAATTGATGGGGAGAAATATAAATTTTATTTATTTACTTATTATTTTTCTATAATAATATAAAATTAACGTTCTTTGCTGGTTTATTAATTGTAATTGATTTGTCTGTGTATTGTCATTTGTGTTATAACTGTTTGTTTGTGAAATAAAATAAAATAAAATAAAAAAAAACATTCGTTCATACAAATACATATTTAAAATTAGACACGCAAAAAAACACATTTATCAAAAGTAGGTAATGGTTAAAAAATTATTTTAGAAATTCAATATTTAACTAAAGGGTATCTTGCATGTTTATTACATGAAGTTAGTCCGCTGGCTTCCCCACTTGTGGGAAATACCGTGATGGTATGTTTGTATATTTAATTACATAGTTTTTTTTCACAACTTAAATCTTTCTGCTCGAGCGGTAGTAATTATCCTTTTTTTTAAATAAAATAAAATTTATGTATTGCCATAGCGAAATAAATAAAACGAATGTTTTATTCTACTATTGATTGACGATTTCCTAACAAGACGAAAGACGTCTCTCTCGTGAATAAGTCGTATAGTAGAATAAAACATTTGTTTTATTTATTTCGCTATGGAATTTTACTACCTAAACACCGACACAATGAATTATCTATTGCCATTAAAAAAAATTACATTTTAATTTTTCTATTTTTGAAGACGAAACACTATGAAAGTTCATTTTTAAATTTAGGTAGTAAAAAATAAAAAATTAAACTCTGTACTAAACTTTCACTAATTAATATATTGCTTAGAAGCTTTTCGGGTATTCGTCCATCCTCAGTAATAAATATATATAGTTATAAGATATTTATTACTGAAGATGGACGTATATCCGAAAAGCTTCTAAGCAATATATCAATTAGTGAAAATTATACAGTGTTTCATTTTTTATTACCTAAATTTATTTACATTTTATTTACTTTTCATTTATTCCGGGTATTCTTTCCCAGACAACCTATACATAACTCCTTTCAGTCAACGTTAAGCTTTTAAATACGTAATCATAATATATAATGTCTAATATTTACTCACGCCTAAAGCTCCAATTCCTTCTCCCAAAAGCGCCACAATTTTCAAATCTTTCACACTAATTCTTATATTGTAATCACCGGTTTGTCTTTCGTCGTATGTCACAGAGGATGGCTTTCCATCGATGGTAACACAAAAAATAAACGTCAAAAACATACATTGTAATAAATACATTTTGATAAATTGAATTATGATTAAATTTAAAAGATTTTTGTCTTCTGAGATCTTTGTAGATCGCCCTCTCTTGATCGTGTTATTGATCCAAATGATCAGATGATGCAAGCAGCAAGACAAGAGCAACGTGAAGATGCTTTAATATAACATATATTATTATTGTTTGTATTTTGTTTTCATAAAGTAGCGGTAGATATATTATGGAACTAGCTTTATACCCAACTCTGCTTAGGAAATAAAAGGTATTCGTTTATAAATTAAAAAAAATGTATAAACGAATACCTTTATTGTATTGACTACAGATTCAAAATTGGTAGTGCGGCCAATCAGATTTATACCAGCATATAGGTTCCTTTTATGAGTTATATTGGATGTCAGTCATATAGGATGTACCTACACTCCTTCCGTATTGATGGAACAGCTAACATTTATTGTCTTATTGTTAATTTTGAAACATTTCGAAGAGAATTTGTACTGAGCTACTATATCATATAATATATAGTATAAAAATCTTTGACTGTAAATGGCACAAGATAGCATCATAAATGGACCGAAAAATCCGTAAAATCAAAACAATTAAATATATTTCGCACATATCTACTTAATTCAAATTTTAAAATAATATATTCTTGCTTTACTTCAGTTACCTATTGAGTTTCGTTTAGCTGCTCAATTAGTTTAGTAAAACAAAAGTTGGTATCATTTTGGGATTTGAATTATGACGCTATATTTACACTTATGGCATGATATACCGTTTTATTATAACAACACTCAGACCCATCTTATGACATTCCGGGTCCCCAGGATATAGTGACGGTCTTAGCTTTGACAGGGTATTTGGCATAGGAATTAAGCGTTTTCTCTTCACCCTCCCGCCGTCGACAATTTTATCAATTCAATTCGAGAAAATTCATGATCTCTTCAATTTTGTACAAAAACATTCTATTCACTCTCTGGACAAAATAAATAAAATCTAAGGGTAATTTGTAAGGCGATGTACCTAAATCATAAATTGTATTATTGCATATTGTCTATTGTTTAAGCTGTTGTGTCCATTGAAAGAAATAAAAAATAAAAAAAAATCTTCTTGAAAACCGAAATGAAATTAAGCTCTTTTTTTGTATATTGGCAAATATATCGGCATCTCGGAGGTCCCGTGACCATTTAATGATTATTCTTAGACCACCGGTTAAGAAATATTGATAAATAGGAAATACATATTTACCAACAGACTTAGATATTTATAATAGTAATTGTGTGTGTTTGTAAGTTCTGAAGAATTTCGTATTACAAGACATTGCGCTCCTCAGCTTTGTATGGGTACCTAATACAGTTATACTATCTATTGATAACCGCGGTAGCCAGTAGGTAGTAGTGGTGGTCAAGTTATTATTATACAGCAGGTCGATAGCCTTTTACCTGGTCATCATTTAATAATAATAATAATACGTTGGCACTCAGTATTTTATAACTACTGGTCTTCGAATCATGGGTGTACCACCTGTACTTACTATTTTCTCTAGGGGCAGGGGTAGTACAATAATAGTAGAAATTTCCTAGCCAATTTCTACTGTTACAACTATCAAATAATATGTGTACCTTTTTTACGTCTCAGCTATCACCTCCCTCCGTCAAATGAAATGTTTCATGATCTCATTGTTTTTGTCAAAGAATTTTATTTATTTATTCATCACAAGCATACCTACGTCAACAGGCTCAACATATACATCATCATCAAAAGACATGAGCAATGCTGTGCCCTTTGACAGGCATAAATGTGTTATTTCCTGAGCCATCCCTCCCAAGCGCAGGAACCTCTCCAAGTATTCACCGAGACCACAGACCCAAAGCTGCCGATTTGTCCCCACAGACACCACGAGGGAAGCCAACAGACTGCGGGGGTCAGAGAGTACTAACCCAGTCGCTCAAATAAAGTTTTAACATATTATATACTTACGTAAGAAAACACTAATAAATTTAGAATCACATTATAGTATTATTAGGTCTAACAAGTAGAACCAAATGTAATTTAAAGTATATAATATGTACTATCAGAACCAAATGTATGCACCTTTTTTCATGGTGGGGGGCAATTTCACACTTACATGCCACTATTTCATATTTAAATACTAATTCCAAAGATCAACTAAGTATTATTACTTACTCTATCGACTAATTCGGATTCTCGAAAATAATTGGAAAGTAGATCCGATTCTCGAAAGTAGTTAGATCCTTGCCCCTTCTCCTAGGTACGCCCACGTTTCGTATTATTCTTATTAGTATAATAATGCCTATGGGTATATAACATATTATCGTGGTCGTAACTTGCGCTACACTTACATTACTTGAAAGCTCTACTTGTGCTAATCTGCAGAGAACTACAGATAATCTTCGTATACCGCTATGCTATACTTATGGTCGGAGATGCCAATACTGGCTTAATGGTACTGATAGACTGGAGAGAGTCGAAAGAATAAAGAAATTGTCACCTAAACGGATAAATATGAGTCCTTAGACTCCTGAAATATCCGGTAAATGAGGCTATTTCAACATTGTTATGCTATACTAAATGAAATAACAATACCCTATGTAGGTAATTTTTTTTTTGTGAAATACAAACTTGAAAAATTAAGCAGTCAGAATTATGAACACAACCATATACCATCACAAATGGAGTAGGCCAGCAGATCAATTGCATGTAATAAACACGCATACTGCCCTCTCTGTGCCAATAAAAATTAAGATATTCAGGATGGGTGGCAAACCTCATCGCTGAATATAAGATAATTTTTTTTAACACCTGCCTTTTACAGGACACTCGAAACTTACGGAAAAGAGTGGGAGACCAATTCTTTGTCGGATGCATAATCGACACATGAATATTATTATTATACTAATCGACACAGCACTATTTTGTATTTTACATTGTTTTGTTAACAACACTGTTATACAATGATGAAGTTAAAAAATAATAAATTAAATTGTTTGCAAAAACTATTTTTATTAGAAAAAGGTAACGAAAAAATAAATATTTTTTTACACAATAAATCGAGGTTTGCCTGTAGGTATATGCAAGACGTGCTGTTTTAACATTACATAATAGGATAAAGCAACATCTTTCTTATAAGGAAGCACAATACTACGTAATGCGATGTAGTACCTATAACGTCCAATGCGATCAATGAAGGTCAACATTTTTTGTTTGATGGTGTAAACATTTTATTCATTTATTTATTTTAACGGTATTTCGCTCAAAACGAGTGCTTTTGTTTAGGCTATGTGCATGTTTAGAAATAATAAAAGTAAAAAGCTAAGTAAACATAAAAAATCAAGTTTTGGTGTACTCGTATAATGGAGTGTTTAAGAAATAAAACAATATTTATTTAGCTACAGTCGATGTACCTTCATGAGCTATCAATATTTTTATAGAATAAAATAATATTGTGATGAGACAACACATTTTTCTTCATGATAGTAATTAACTTCAATATAAATTGATAAAAAACACAGTATGTAGTTAACTTCCAAAATGAGTTAACTTCGCGTACCTACCTACTAGTATTCGAAGACTCTCGACTCCATCATCAGGCGATTAGTAAAAAGTATGATGATGGAGTCGAGTCTCCAAATACTATAGTACCCGAAGTTAATAAAAGTCATTTTGGAAGATAACTACATACTGTGTTTTTTCAATTTATCTTGAAATGGACTTCCAACAAGTGCCTTCGGTTAATAACATCAAGATTTTTTGTAATTAGCTTCGATTTGTTAAAATAAAATATGAACTTCCACTGAGTGTCGTCGGTTGACAGTATTGACTTGATTGCCTACAACTTTTGTCTTGAATGATGAATTTTATTATTTACAAATTTTCATAATGGTCTTTGGAGAAACAGATTTTCATATTAGAAATATATTTTTATAATAATTTAAGGATCATGTATACCTTTTATGTAATTGTTTTTAATCAATGGACAGTAAAGAATGAATAAATAAATAAATAAATAAAATTTTCTTTACTTAAGTTTTTTTTATACAACATATATAATGTAAAATAATAAAGAATGGACCAAGAAAATAAGTCCGTCAATTTCGCAGTGTAAAAAGAAATGATAATAAGCGCGAAACCTGGATTGAGAAATCGTAAAGGCCTGAAGTTAATCGTAATTTGTAATTTTATGGGCAAGGGCATTGCCCAGTTCTTTGCAGTATTCATAGAAAACTTTTGTTATACATACTTCTATGTTACAGATCGTATTTCCATGTAAAGTATTTCTAGATGTATTTATGTCGACTTTACTATCGCATAATATGGTATTTTGAGGTCATACTTATTATCAATCGTAATACTTTGTCAACGAAAGCGAACTCAGTGAACTCAATTAGAAGAGAAATTAATGCTACTACTATTGTACCATCACTGTTTATCCCACAGGTGGGGTAGCCAGCGGACCATCTGCATGTTATAAACATGCAAGATGTCCTCTCTGTGCCAGCAATAAATAAGACATTGAGGATAGGCGGCAAACCTCATCACTAAATTTAAGATGTGAAATGACTTTATTTTTTCGAACACCTGCCTTTTACGAATCGAAAACTTACGGAAAAGAGTTGGAGACCAATTGTTGGGTTTTCGACGAATTTTAATACGTTTACCATTATGTACATATATTCGCGTATGCCTGTTTTTGACTAATTTGCGTAATAGAAACAACTTGGTCAAAAACATTTAAATTAACATGAAAAATGCAGGTAATAGGATGGAGTACAAAAAGAAAAAAGTTTGCCTCCCATCCTGAATGTTTTAAATTTTTATTGGCACAGAGAAGACGGCTTGCATGCTTATTACATGCAACTGGTCTGCTGGCTACCCCACTTGTGGGATATGCCGTGATGGTGTAGTAGAAGTAGTAGGAAAAATAATTGATTTTGTAGAGGTCATGTAAATGAAATGGCTGATTGCAGATTGGCTGATGACAGGATCGTCCACATCGCCGCAAAGAAGACATAAGCTGGTTCGTGTTCACGGAGAGAAAGTCGTCAGTAAGAAACTAAAACCTAGTACCAGAACTTAGGTCCAATAAAAAAACTGCCTGGATTTACACTTCTCAGGAAAATATGGTACCTACTTCCTAGGAAAATATGGTGTAGTGTTCCACACACGTATTCAAAGGAAAACTTACACGGTCCTTCAGACGAGTGACGACGCAATCTAGTAGCTGCGGAATTTGGAGGTTTAGTTGTGAGCGACCATAAGGAGAATGAATATGAATTACGTGGAGAAACCACCAAGGATAGCTGGTCTTCCGCGCCATAAGAGAGAACAATTTCCAAAGTAACATATCGATGATAAATGGAATATTATTTACATATCATCATAGAGTAAGTAACACTTACATAGTTGCTTTTTGCATTTAATCTTGAGATAGGTATTTACATTAGAAATTCCTATCACTAGCAATAAGTATTTTATATTTCTCGGAATTTTAGAACGTGAGGACATTTTGAACTAATATTTTTTTCGTATTAGTACATTATTATCTACCATAGCAGAATAATAATTGCTGGATAGTACCTACCTAGATGTCTGTGCGTTGCAACGCGACCGAAATTTAAAACACAAATCTCATACAATTTGTAATTTGTAGTACCTACCTAATATCAAGAATCACACGAGAATCGGCTAAGATTTGCGTCAATGGTTATCTTTATTGAAACTTTGGATATTTCTTCATGATCTATTTGCGTGTTTTGGACACGATTCCGACGCTTTAAGCCACATGCTCGGATCATCTTAAAGTTTTAATTATGTTTTGATTTTTATTATGTTTTCATTGTTTTGAATTTTGTAAAATTGTCCACTTTATACTTGTAATATTTTTTTGTAATCAAAGGCTATTATGCCGTAAATAAATAAATTAATAATATTTTAATATACATTAATGTACGAGTGGTCTGGGTTGTTCATTTTAAAATATAATATCTATTTATCGATGTTGTTTTTATAATTAACCATTGTATGAGGTTATAATATAATGTAAATTTAACACGCGAAAATACCATTTATCATTTATAATTACTTAGAAAAGACAACGTCACCTTATTCGGTAGAGCCCCGGACGGGACTTGAACCCGCATCCCCAACCTTGCGACGGTCGCCCGGTAGCTTAATTTTATTGGACATAGCACTTCTCGCGACAAGGTGAGGGATGTGGGTTCATGTCCCGTCCGGGGCACTACCGAATAAGGTGACGTTGTCTTTTCTAAGCCTTATATGGTAGTTTCATGTGTTAAATTTACATAATATCTATTTGTTAATTTATTTATATACCTATCTAATAAAAAAATAAGTCACAACAATGTGGTATTTTTCATCTATTCTTCGCCTGTCTCCGTATTTTCAACTTCAAACTTTTCCAGTAAGTAAGTATTTTAGTATGTTTTTTAGCTATAAATTTTGTGCAAAGCTTGAATGCAAGTAGATAGGTAGATACTTGCCAAACCAGCCTACAATTAAAACGAAAATAACAGATACACTGACCTACAAAAAAAAACAGCATTTCTATGTTAAGTAATAAAATCTTGAACCTCGAAATAAACGTGTTTATTCCGTTATTATCTCACTTAATCGCTAAAATTTTGATACATCAGCTGTGGAATGTAATGATTGGTGAAGACAGACGCCGACCGAATACTAGAGAATAATTTTGTAAACATTTATAATTACTCTTTGTTAAACACAATAAGAAGCTTTAATTGCTGTTAAAAACAAGAGCAATTAAAGTTTCTTAGAATACTCACTGCAATATTATTTCCACAATACGATAAATTCGAAAGGAAGACACATATATGAAAATCCAGTCTGGTACAAAAATGAATCTACTTACGACAAGATTAGAATTCCACCCATATATCTTCCATCACTGGTTTTCCGAGGGACATTAAGATCAAAATGAAGGACCAATACCTATCCCCAAAACATATAAGAGGTATACATACTTAAAATAAATTTATGTTTGCTGTGAGAATTTTATATGAAATAAAAATGTGTTTCATCATGTGTTAGACTCTCGTTTTTTGCTTTATTTCAAATATATTAATTGTTGTTTTCTAATACAATCCAGCCAGCTAACCAAATATTATGAACATGCAAGCTGTCAGCTCTGTGCCAACAAAAATATAAGATATTCATGATCCAACATCAATGCTGAAGTTAAGATGTGAAATGTCTTTATTTTTTCGAACATCTTCATTTACAAGATTTACGGAAAAGAGGCGTGGGTATACCAATTCTTTGTCGGGTGCAATACGTAATCCTTTTTTAATTTGAATTTTTATTGTATTCTTTTTTCATACACAAAGATATCTACATTTTTATTGTAATACTTATTATTCTATTAATTGGACCATCCTAAAAAGGCATGAGTTAAGTATATTTTTATTACAACAGGAATATGGATAATGCATCTTATCTATCTAGTAAAATGCTATTTAATTTTGTATAATTATTTTTTAGAAGTAAATCATCAATGTGTACCTAAATCTACTGTTGTATTATTTTTTGCGTTAGATGTAATGTAATAATGTAAACTTGGAGTGTGCAATTAAAAAGTATTTTAATTTTTTGCATTCATTACTTTTTATGGTGTTTTTTTCTTACTGAAACACTAATCTTCTCTAACAAATTAATGCCTGCGAATGATAGGTTAAAGGAAATAATCGATGCTTTGCGATTTAAGCCGGGTTTACACTATCGAAGTACACTTGGACCAAGTGTACTTGTACAAGTAGATCGCATCATAGTGCACTTGGATGCCGGTTTACACTACAAGTTGAAATTTCCATCCAAGTAGCATTTGTGTCTCGCGCAATCAAAATAACGACGACTGATCTCTGGCTGCGAGGCGTAGAAATTGTAGCGGAAAAATTGAACCATGAAAATATTTGGACTCGGATGTGATGACTTTAATTTGAGAAGTAGAAAAGGAAGATATAAATACTTTTAAAAATAATTTGGGATTCAGTAGCGAACAATTAAAAAATTTGCTCTATATTATATTATTTAAACTACTGTACCACTACTACAAACTTTACCATCACGGCATATCCCACAAGTGGGGTAGCCAGCAGACCAGCTGCATATAATAAATATTCATGCTGTCTTCTCTGTGCCAATATAAAATCAAAACATTCAGGATGGGTGGCAAACCTCATCGCTGAATTTAAGATGTAAAAGTCTTAATTATTTCGAACACCTACTTTTTACAGGACACTTGAAAACTTATGGAAAAGAGTAGGAGACCAATTCTTTACCGGGTGCTCTACGGAATCTGAAATACTATAATATAAAATGAAAAAATGTACTTGTGAAATGTTTAAATAAATAACTTTTGAAAAAATATTACTTAACGTATTTAATAATTTAAGTTAAAAATATTATTTATTTGAAAAAAATATTAAGTTTTATTATTTAATAATAAATTAATTATTTCATTTAATTTTTATTATTCTTATTATTTTATTTATTAATCTAGCAAAACAGTCATTTCACATAAATACTACAAAATGAGACATTACATCAATATCTGAGCCCGTAGACAATTTGTACTTGGCGATCGCCTACAAACGAATTTTCGTCAATAACTGCAACAATAACGCATAATTATACGGTACGTGTAGGTAGATTGTCGAAAAGTTCGCCAGTAGACGATCGCTAAGTACAAATTGTCTACGGGCTCTGGTCAACGCAGTATACGAATGCTTCAAGTATATCGGTGTGCTTACAAATCTGTAGAAAAGAAAATAAAACATGAAATGACTTCATCAAATTCATTAAACAAAACATAAATCGCTCATTTTAATTTTTCACAGCACTTTGTCCGCTTCGTATAATTCTACGAACCTAAAAGTTTCGCGCTCGTTACACCGTCTTTTAGTTAGCGCCATTTTGTTTTTATAAAACCGTCATAGTACACTTGGACGAATAGAGTTTCGTCCAAGTTGACTTGGATGGCGGCTACTTGTACAAGTACACTTGGATCACCTGTTTACACTATCCAAGTAGCGTCCAAGTAAGCCATCCAAGTATACTTGTACAAGTGTACTTGGATAGTGTAAACCCTGCTTTAAAGATGTGTTATCTGAACATGAACATAAAAATTATGGTATTTTTTTTCACAAGATAAAATACCAATGTGAAATGTGTTAATATATTTATCGTGACAACGCGATAGCTCTCAACTTACCCGAAATAATAATAGCTTTACACCCTATTGTGATATAAAGACGTTATATAAATATGTGGTATTTTGTTACTTAAAATCTTTGTGCCATAAAAATTAATTATTTATTGCACTTTAAATTTACCGCTCTTGTTGATGACAAAATATAATATTTTTTGCTCAGGTAACATTGAAATAATCGTCACTATTCTGTTCGCCATTTCATTTTAACGTCGGTATAAAATTTATCAGTAGCGGAAAAATGTAAATTTAATATTAGTATCTTTATTACTTTAGCCTGTCAAATTTTGTACAAAAGTAAAAAAAAATAAGAAAAATACTACCTTCCTGGTATTAAATTTATCTGATATGTTTCATAAGATCAAAAATTAATTTTAACAGTTTGACATTTCCGTTAAAGTTTAACGGTACGGCTGATGATCCGATGTTTTGTTCCATCTTCGTTTTTCTATCTGTTTATCTGTCAAAAGGTCAGGAAAACTTCGTGACGTGATATATCAATTAGAGCTTCGATTGCGGTTTTAAGATAGTGTTTGTTCATTAATGGCATATTTTTAGCCAAAATGGAGTGAATAGTTTCATAAAAAACTAATTTCATTAACATGTCATAAGCTGTAAAGATGTTAAAATTTTGGAAGAGTTCTGGTAAATATTATTGTCGATTCCGCATTCGTTGTGTGTATATGATTTCACCGATGTTTTCATCATTCCTAATAAGGTGTTAATGTTTTAGCACGAGGGAAGTCGAGAGATTGTCCAAGACCTCCTGAGCAGCTCCAAGAAGGACTTTCATGCAGTTCATCCATCAATAATGTGGACGAGTTGAACTGTTCTCCAGTCAAACATCCTATTTCATGGGATAGTGTTGTAGGAACAGGTGATTATTAATAAAACATCTTGTTGTGTAATGTTGCTAAGGCCTTATTGGATTTGTGATATAACAGTAGCTATAATATAGTGTTCTTTGTCATAATATTTACTTACAAGGTGTATTCTACAATTTATGTGTATAATTGCACAAACATCTATTGTGACATATTATTTTGGTTCATTGTGTGCAAGTATTATTGAATTCCCGGATGCATAGTCACTTGACATGTCATAATGTCAATAATGGTTTTTTTTACTGTGAGGGCTGTAAAAGATTTATTGGTTTTTCTGAGGCAACAGTCATGATATCGTATTTTCATTGTATTGAATCCTTCAAACAGGTTTCTATTACAATGTATTCAGTTATAGTCAGGTTATGATTATTTCAATGTAAAACAATGTTTATTTTAAAATTCTTCATAGTGATTGTTATATTAGACAAGATATCAGAATTCCATTAAAGTTGTTGAATGTCTTGATATATTAAAACTTTGACGTGGTCAATAGCCCGAAGGTAGCGCTTGGGCTTTCAATCTAGAGATCCTGGGTTCAAATCCTCATGCTGCCTACCTGCTCCACCCTTATTTATGGCATAATCGAATACTGCTTACTGTGGAGGTGTTTATGGTGTATTTGAGTTGATTATAAAATTAAATTAATTTTTAAATAAATAAAAATGTATAAATAAAATATCTGACATGACTTTGCTTCTTTTCAGATGAAAATTATGATTTAACCTCACACACTTCCCGATTATCCAAGACATTAGATGAAGTTCTTATAGACAGACATTGCCTCTCTTATTTACGTCAATACTTGGAGACATTAACAATATCAAACTTGATTGAATTCTGGATAGAAGCGGAGAACTTCCACACGGCCGCTAATAACTTCTCAGATGATAAAACAAAGACAGATCAGAGAGGGAAGTCACAACATTCAGTAATCAATAGAACGGTTAGTTTTGATTCTTCAATCACCAACCATGGACTCGACAAAAGTGTGACTGTTACAAAAATTAATGGATTTTCTCACGTTTCTCTGTACAGCCCTGAAATGAAGTTTATCAATGACTGGAGACAATCTGGCCAATTTAGTGGGAGTTGTTCAAATATCATCCCAGAAGAAAACTGGCACTCCGCTCTACCTAATATTAATTCTAAACAAGATCTCTTACATGAGGCTGTACGAATATTTAAAAAATACATCGCGTTGGAGTCTCCTTATAGACTGGATTTACCTGAGGATATTAGAAATTCAATCGTGTCTGCCATATGTCATCCAGAAGGGTTTATAGATCCAAAAATATTCAGACTTGTACAGGAAATTTCATTTAAGGAAATCAAAACTAAACATTTTGAAAATTTTCTGCAAACTGAACACTTTTGTAAATATCAGATAGATATATTAACTAGTGGTACTCTTACTATTGAGGATATTATCTTTAATCAAATGGCGTTGTTTTATTTTACTGAGTATCTGGAACAAGAGCACACTAGTGTTATATTGGAGTTTGTCTTGGCTGTTATCAACTTCAGAGATCAATTGAATTTGGCTGAGAAGTATGATGCGGAGCAGGTACAAAACGATGCCATCATTCTCTATGATAAATATTTTTCATTACAAGCCACTAGTCCACTTGGATTCGCTGACGAAATTCGTTTGGAAATAGAAGAAAACATTTGTCGGGAAGGTGGACCTTTACCAAATTGTTTTCACAAACCGTTTAGACTGGCTCTAAGGGCACTTCAGCAATGTATTAGTTCATTCAGGTCTTCTAGTTTGTATTATAAATATTTGTCAGAAATGATCGGCACCGTTGAGAGTAACTGGCATTCTACAAAACATAGAAAATCATATTCGGATTGCAGCAGTGAAATAAGTATCAGCGCCAGAAACACTTTGCTGGCGATGGAAGATTATCCGTCGCGTGGTAGAAAACAAAACAAAGATAAAGCAAACATGAGAATAGATTCCAAACAGTTGTACAATGGAGACTTGTTGTGGAGGAGGAAGACAGATAAAGGTTTGTGTTTAGGTCGTATCAATAGCTTAGGTAGGTTTGAATCTTCTATGGAACCAGATCCCGAGAAGAAAGATTCTTCTGTGATAAAACGAGTGGTGAATAAGTTAGTCAGTGGGGAAAAGGAGAAGGCGAAGGAAGAATTAGCTTGGCAAGTTGCTCATATGATTGTTAAAGATATAACAGATGTAACAATGGGCATTCCGGAAAACAACTTATGATATTTATCCACAACTTTTATGTCAATATTGATTATGTATTAATTTTATATTATTATTACTGTTGTTAACCATAGACATTTTATAGTTTATTTTTTATTTTAAGTACAAAAAACATTCATAGTAATTTATTGTAAATAATTTTTAAGACAGTATTATTATTATTATTATAATTATTATCTACTACTTAAATAAAAATTATATTTGTTAAAGTAGATTTCGTGTCTCGCCACAGACGGCAGAACAGTAGCAGCGGATATTACTTGATTACGTCTCAATGGCCAACTAATTGACATTGAAGAAAGATTTACATACAAATAAATAATGTAGAGTGTAGCATTGAAAAGAGTCCCACCTCACATTTGGATATCTCAAGAGTCATACTTTTATTTATTCATTTGTACAGTATGGCAATTGGATGTTGCGACATAATCGAGCGCAGTTTTGCAATTAATGTTTAATTTTGTGGTGAGGCGCCAAATCCCAGAGGCTCAGTTTTCATTTAAATGAAAGAAATAACTATCAAAGGATTGTTAATAATTAGTGAATTGCAAATCAGTACTAATTTTATCTTCTAGTTGTATCAATTGTATTGTTGTGAATTAAATAAAAAATCACGTAATATATGTACTTGCATATCAAAATTATATAACTCATGGACCAATGTGCACTAAGTCAGTTTTACATTTTGTGAGATGATGGCTTCTACAGACATTACCATAAGAGTCATTATTCCATAACACGTATTATTGACTTACTGCATACTGGTAGTATAATACAATCAAGTGTAATCTTTGTGAAACTATATTACTAAAGATTATTTTAATAAACAACACTGTTTTGTCAATTTGTAATTTGTTTTATTGAAAACATTTTCAGCTGCAATGTAGTCACCCTCAGAGACTAAAATTTGCAAAACAAATTATTATTGTTTATTGTCGTTTGTTTTATAACTTTTAAATATTAGTTTTGTTTTTTACCGAGGATGGCTATGTTGTGGCAGAAAACAAATTAATGTTGTCAAAACAGTGTTTATAATATATTCTTTTTTTTTGTATTTCTGGCAACATTTTATTTCCAGTTTTACAATTAGTATGAGGGTTTCGTAAAATACTCAATTCAAATAATGTCAGGTAAAAAAAGCTGTTCTTGTTTACTAAACTTTTATAAAATTATAAAAATCATGATTGTATAGTACTTGGAATAATAATGTGATAGTTCATTTAAATAGAATTAAAATAGTTTCATTGATTGTATCAGCATTTGGGTTAGTTGGAAGAGATCGCGCCTTTGCGATGAACTCGCCCTCTGTATATTGATTGTATTTAATTTGAATGTATACCTTTTATGTAATTGTTTTTAATCAATGTACAGTAAAGAATGAGTAAATAAAAATAAAAAAATTAACTTTATAACACTTCATTTTGAATTATATAAAATAATAAATAATATTTATTATTGATGTTTAACAATAATAATAAATATTATTAATTTTATTACATGAATTAAAATAAAACAATTTGCTTATTTTCACTATGAACAACTCAGAGGCCCTTCGGGTGGACACTTATCGTCAGTCAGTTTTTATTAGAAGCTAAATAAATGGGTTAGTTGGAAGATATCGCGCTTCCGCGATAAACTCGCCCATTGCACAAATTTATTTGTCTGGTTCTACAATGTTTATATTTTATTAATGTTTGTTTTTTGTGCAATAAAGATTTTTATTATTATTATTATTATTAAATATAAGAACTAGAAAAATTACAGGTGTTTACGAATATTATAAGATAATAGGTGTAATGTGTCTGGGATTAATAAGGGATTGAAGATGAATCTTTTAGAGTTCATAGAAATCAAAACACCATAAAAACATCTCTACTCTCCCATTACCCGTTTTTATACTAGTTCACCCCTATCTACTTCCAATACTATGCTACACCCACCTCCATAGATCCCAGACATATGATACCTATTACCATACAGTATGTAATATTTGTAAACATGTGTTATTTCTTTATTCCTTGTTTAAGTTTCTAATAAAAAAATCACCGAGAGTTGATGTCTACCCGTAAGACCTCTGAGTCAAATATTGTTCGTAGTGAAAAAAATACAGCGTTTTATTTAAATGTATTTTCATTCATTTATAAAAATTGATTTTTATTATATATTTTAATGTTTTGTAATTATTCTACTGAAAATGACAGTTTTCATAGAAAACTCTCAGCTGATGGAGTGTCTCTAGACTTTTTTGTAATCTTTATTTCTACATAATTGCTTTTGGTGTATTTAATATCATTGGTGTTTTGTAAGAAAAATCAATAAATCGTTGTGATGTAATTAGTTGAGAAATAATGTTCGGTTGTCATAAAAATAGTAAGAAGGAACGTCTAGGTTGTCGGAAATAACACAGACTACAGATCACAGTTTCGATTGGGATATAATATATGTACTTGACAACTTCATTCAATATTTTTAGTGATATCAATATTTTTTCATTAGTAAAACACTCTTTTCTAAAAATGATTAATTCATATTTCTTGCAAATTCTGACAATATTCAGATTATTTAAGACATTTACAATGATTCGTTTACATTTTAATTTTTTGCTATGCTGTGAAAAATATACTTGGTTTTTGTTTTACTAGATCATGACCTAAACAATGTACAGTGAAGAATAAAATAAATAAATAAATAAATAAATAGTTATAATTAATTGTTTATTTCGTTTTTTTATTTTATTTTATACACGTGTTACAGATTCTGTGCATTTTTTAGTGTGTCAAAATATTGTTACAAAACCTGTACATGGCTGTCAAAACCTTTGCTTATATATAATATGTAATCTTCCAGTCAAACGAAGTCAGTAATGTTGGTTAGTAGACGCTAACCTGATGGTAGCATCATGGATGTTAAATCATTAAATGCAAGGTCCGAATTCCATTACCAACCTACTTTATTTTTTTGAACCAAGAATGTTGATGCTTGCTTGAAATATGGTTTGGGCGTGATTAGACTAATTCAAACTAGATTCGTATTTTATTCAGATATTTTTTTTCAAATTACCAACTAAATAAAATGATATTTATTCTATTTATCTACAAATTATAATAATCACATTTTTTTAAATCCATTATAAAATAATTTTTGTAAACTATAAATATTTTAAATTATAATGCAATTGTACTCTTCAGATTTTTCAATATTTATTATTAGAAATACATAGTATATTTTCATACTCCTAGAGTGTAATCAAATTAATATGTTTTATATTTTCGGAAATATTTCCCCATCAAAACACCTAAACAAAATTTAAACCTTAAACCTATTCTTAGATTATTTCACTGTTTCAAAAAAATCTCTAGACTATCTCTTATCTTTTCCATGATCAATCTAGTCATTTTTATGTTGTTCACATTCAGAAAGTCACGGAAGCATTTAGAGCAGTCGCGCGTCTTAAGATTTTTATACTGGGTAGGTCCACTCGCAATAATAAATGATAAAAATAAGTTATTGAATTTGTAAATTAGATTAAACTATAATAATGAAAACAATAGTTTCATTTCACCTTTAAGTTGTTTTAGAATAAGAAAACACAAAGAAAAATATCTAGAACTGGACTCATATCAATATAATTATATTATAATAGTCACCCATGCGAGAACTAACAATGCTCAACGTTTTCATAAATTTAGTGATCAAAGAAAATAGTGCATTCAATACACTATAATCGTTGGTATAAGCCCAGCTTATGGCTTTGTTATTTTTCCGTATTACTGTGTACTCTCGCATTCTATCTATACCTTGAATAACAAATGTTTAAGCGAGGAGGCTTTGACTAATATTGTACGTTAAAAGCGACAATCGAGACAAAAAACCTCGCATGAGTGTTGTAAGATAAATGATGTTGAACAGTTCTGCAGGGTTTCTCTTGACATAATCTAAATACAATCTTAATCTTGTCTTGCTCTTAATCATACAACGCACGAAGGGACTATCGTCAAAAATACTGCATTATCGCTACTGCAAGATTCGTATGCACGCGATTTTTGACTATAGTCACTTTGCGCGTCGCATGATTAAGATTAAGACTGTATTTAAATTGTGTCTTGAGTAGCCCTGCAGTTCCATCTAGTCAGGTTAGTTTGATGCTTACAATGATGTTGGGTTGAATGTTTGTCGAAATCACACATGGCGAATGACTGCGTACGCAATTTAAAATGATTGAACTTTTTACTAAACGTAACCTTATCATTTTGAAATTATTTTTTAGCTCGAAAACTTCAGGTAAAGCCTGACTTAAATGCTTTTATGGAAGACACGCTGCTGCTTTACAGATTTTACTTATCTACAAATTCGACTTCATTTAGAAATTATCACTATTCAGTTATTTCCTCCATCTAACCACATCCCATTCACCCTTGCAGTTTATCTTCTATAGCATTTAATCATGTAGCCTTCCACTTTCCGATATTTCTTTTAAATTTCATGTAACTATTCAAAATTCTTTTTTATCCACCAAGAACTAAAGTACCTAACATATCCTGTTAAACATAATCTTACACCGATGTGAATGATTTTCTCTCTCATCACAGCATGAGTATTTTAAAATCCATTTTTATTTTCAGGAATGCTTAGTAATCCTGGAATTTATCTTACTCAATCAAATCATGACACTGTTTTATACCTACTGTTTGATGTTTTATATCTTTTTGTACAAATTGCATGTGTAAAGATAAAAAATAAATAACAGCCATACTTCAAAAACATGTTCTGAGAATGCCCAATGATAGTTGGCCAAAAAGAGCACTGTTCTTCCGGCTGCAAAGGTTCCGTCGGTCCGGGCGTCCCTCTTTCACAATACACCGTTCCTATGACGACATCAGAGCGCAGGGAATGTCGTGGAAAGAGGTGACGCAATTGGCGCTCTGAATGGAGGAGGCTGGTTTCAGTCCTGTGCTCCAGAGAGGAGCGTTGAGGGTGATATTTCCATAAAACGATAAAGCGTACCACGTGAAAGAAAAAGCTTAACGTGGTATCTCTTTCTAACTGCGTAGTTTTGACTATGAGTGAAAAAGAGATAAAGTACCATAATTCATGCTATCTCAGATAGTAAATTATTTCAAAGAAGAGCATTGTTATGTATTAAATCCTTCCAACTGTCAGGGTTGCAAAATCACTCAATATTGTGAGGAACGCCTAAAGAGTACCTAATACGTAGAGTCGTTTTTGTTACTATTTTGTCATCTGACTTTCTATTTTCTCTTATGGCATAACATCCCACAAGGATGATTTGCGCAATTTGACTTTCAAGCAAAAGCAAATCCATAGACAAGACCACGTGACCTTTAATGGTCTATTTAGTTTAAAATCAAAAAAAGTTTATTTATATTATTTTCCTAGACTAATTCTTTCAACATTCAGACCATTCTTTCAACAAGTGAAAGTTGATATTTTTTTTTTTACAATATCTAGAATCAAACAGTCGTTACCAGAGATGTGCAAAATACTTACAAAAAAGTATTTAAATACAAAATACAAATACTTTTGAATTTTTGTATTTCAAATACAAAATACTAAATACTTTTTCAAAATGGTATTTAAGTACAAAATACAAAATACGTATTTTCAAAATACTTTTTTGAAATACTTATTTAAAATACTTTTTACAAATAGTCGAACAAGGTGTAAGACAGGGGTATTCAATATTTCCAGCACTCTTTAACTGTTGTATAGAGCGAGCCATTGATGAATTGATAGAAGAAATGAAAAACTGGACAAGAGTATAGATAAATGGAGAAAGGGTTGACATGATTCGATATAGCATTGCTTGCAGATAATGAAGATAGTACGTAGGTACCAATGATTCGTTGTGAAATTTCGTTAATATTTTTCTCTGTGTGAATTTTAATTCAAACATTTAAAAAGGTATTTTGTAAAAGTATTTTGTGTAAAATACAAAATACTCAAAAAAAGTATTTCAAATAAAATACAAAATACTTTTTACGAAAAGGTATTTGAAATACATAATGAAAATACGTATTTTGTATTTTGTACTTGTATTTTAAGTACTTTTATTTCAAATACGTCACATCTCTGGTCGTTACATAATATGTTGACAATTAATACATTTAACATGTAGACCAGCGAAGATTCCACTCTTACCAGAAATGTCTCAGTCTTGAGGAAAAAAAAACAAAAGTTAAAATTCTCTAAAAAAGTCAAAGTAAATTTAAAAACAACGATAATACAATACTTAAAACAATACAAAAACATAAATATAAAAGCAAAAAATCCTAAAATACTAGAAATCAGTCTTTAAAGTCACATTGGTCTTGATATAAAAAGTAAAGTTAAAAGTTAAAAAGTTGATAGAATGTTTGTTTATTTTTTCAATTAATTACTATAAATATTAATGAAACATGTGTTACTGTTTTGTGTACAACCAATGTAATTTATAAAATGAGTAGTGTAATATCAAAGGCGGACATCTGTCGTTTTTGATATTCTGAGTAAAATGCATTTTTTTGTTGTGCAGAGACTTTTTGTTCAATAAGCGTGTTTTTATTTGCCTAACATAGTTTGAATACTCACAAATAGGGCTGTGGACTCACCTACTTCAAAATAGTGTAGATCACGAGCAAAAATAAGCTTTAAAAAACAGATGTCCGTGTTTTGAAGCAAAACTTCACAAATGTCCACATTTGACACAAACACTATGGCAGGTGTCCGCTTTTGATGGAAAGACCGCCAGTATTGACCAGGGGCGGCCCCAAACAAAAAAAGGAAATGAATAAAAGTGCGAAACAGTTTAGCTGTTTATATTTTAATGGCGAAACAGAACAATAAAAAAGGAGAAACAAAAGTTTAATCAAATTACAAATTCTTGCATTTTTACTAGTAATAGGTATTTGGTATACTTTGGATAAAAAATATATTTTCTAGGTACCTACATGAATATATAATTAAAAATAATTAGGTACTTAGTGGCCCTGCTAACTATTATACAGTCCGATTTTATACAGGTATCAAAACGTCTTCCTCATTTAACTCCTCCTGCATTTCAAAACATTCACATACTTCCTCAAGAGATTCCACATTGCTAGATGTTTTGTCTAATAAGTTCGCATACCACTGTAGTGCCGGGATAGTTCTCCAATCTTTTCCAAAATGTTTTTCCACCAAATTTCCAACATCTTTGAGTTTTTCGGCCTGAACTGGTACGCCAATTGGTATATTTGGAGGATTTATTTCTATGGCTGTGAATGCCCCTTTCAAAATTAGTCGTTCCTTTGCTGTATCTGTATTATACGCTAATTCTCCTCTAATGACTATTTTGCCATGTTTTGTTTTTCTTAAGACTACTCGTTTACATTGAGAAATCTTAAAATGTAATTGACTAGCTGTTTTTACAAATTGTTTGGCTTGAGCCTTCCAGTCCAGCGGTTTCCAATCTCGATCGATCAGCTTAACTTGTCCATATCTCTCAAATATTTTATGATATTCCTCTTTATTAATTATGCTCTGCTTTTTCTTGATGTCTCTTTCGATCAAACCAAATACTCTATCTGATGGAAGGAAAGAGTGACCAGTAACTGGAAAGATCAGTGACAATGTCATAATGTCTCGTGGTGCGCAAGTGGCCAGCCATTTCAAGCACATAGTTAACATATTAACATTTTTGTTTTGTCCAGCGCAACCATCAGCCACTAAACGCACAGAGTTACAGCCAGAAAGATCAATACTATTCAATTCATTAAACACAATTGAAGCTACTTCATTCGATGATTTTTTTGCTTCATCTTCTGTCCATGAATAAATGGACACATTATCCGGTTTCAACGAGTCTGTAGAAACCCCTTTTACAACTGATAAGTTGTAACAGTGTAACTGCCTCGAATAATATGCAATTTGATCACTCACCTTTGGAAGATTTAAGTTTTTCTGGCAGTCAAATGACATAACTGCACACCCTGAAGGCTTTTCCCGTAAATGATTGAAAAATGCCTGTGCCTGTTTTTTATGAAACAACAGCTTCAATTTTAATTCGTCTTTTTCATCGTCGTTCTTTGCTATCGAAATTCTGCTTCCCATCTCGATACACGTGCTACACTCATCGACCGTGGGAGCAGAGAAACTGATGTTGAATTTCCTGCAGAATACTTTTCTAAAAAAACTTTCAGTTACCTTTTCTTCATCCTGTTTATCGTTGTTATACATTTTCCATAATTTACGTATGCTTAATTCAGACGGCAGATAAACTCTGGAACTCCTTTCTCTTGAATAATGCGACTCACATGCTTTCAAACTGCATATAAAACTTTCGACATTATTTCTTTTGGTGCCAAACATTTTTATTTTGTGGTCACCGCCTCTAGTCTCTACAGGAACTTGGCACGCGCTTTTCTTAAATTTTTTGAATACTCCTATAATTCTGTGCTTAGTGATGGGAGCCAAAGCATTTAAAAAAGTACTTCTACAAACTTTGAGATGAATTGCAGCACTGTTTAAAATAGTGTACTGGAATGTTGTGGATTTTTCCTTTACCGCATTTTTCTTTTTTCTTTTTGGATTGGGAGGTTCCGCACGGCAGAACTTAAGGATGAATGCATCTTGTTTGCTCTTTTCGGGAATAGCGTAGAAGGCTGCATGGAATTTATCAATGTCATCCATTGTTAATAAGGCACATTGAAAGCCTACTCTGTGCCCACATATCGGATACTTGGGAAGACCTTTTGCAGAATACCTGAAAAAAAAAAACATTTGTAACAGTTGTTTTCATTTTCTGGCCACAGCGTAAGGCAAGCAAAATAATAAAAATAAAATTTTCGTAATATGAAAATTATTAGGCATGTGACTCATTGGCCCTACAAGATGGAGCCACCTCTGGACGTGTTGTAAGTACTACCACACAAAATCGCATACTAAAGTTTGAATGAACATTACACTAATAAATCCCCAAATGCACTGCTTTAAAATAATATTAAATGCTTTGTTATGTAGTTATATTACATTTAAGGCATAAAAATCTTAACCATAAGCGTAATTCTTTGTATAACAAGCAAAAAAGTGAATATTCATATTCTTACCGTTCCTTTTTGGCAATATTCCTTTTCCACTTCTCAGGCTGAGATTTTCTCTTCCTGGCACTTTCTGGATTCACCGGTGTGATGTTTTGCTCCATATTTTACACTTACAATAGCAGAACAGCAATAGTTTTAATCAAATTATTTAATAATTTCAAGACAAATGCGCGTTTGTCGTGAATGCTCCGACAATTTTGACAATATGCGGCCATGACAGATCTCTGTGGTCACGTGATTCAAATGCACCGCTGTCATTGGTCCGCGTCATCATTATTACAGTTGTCCGCATTTTGATGTAAGACTAATGGGTAGGTGTCCGGAATTGAAACAAACATCAAATTTTAGTTCTAAATTACACCAACTTCTGGCCGTTTTTTACACAAACAAATTCGACCATTGAAAAGAACAGACAAAATCCTATAAGAATCCATTCCTAACTCATTTTCTATGACGCTGACAGATGTCCGCCTTTGATCTTACACTACTCAAATATAATAATTATGAAAAGAAATAATAAAAAATATATCATAATAAAATTGTTTTATTTCATCAATAAAAAATACACATTATTTTTCAATACATATACAAAATACATCAATTAGGAACATATACATTAAAAATATTAATTTATTTTATAAGGAATGATATAAAACTTAGGACTAAAGGTGGGATATAAACACATAAATTTATGTGACGTGATTACAAATCGACTGTGCTCAGGACAAAGGCTTCAAACCACACTGGTCAAATTTTATAGGAGAAGCAAAAAACTGTAGGAAATTTCTTTAGAAAATTTCAAATTAATGTCATTATTATTTTACTATTTTTTTGTAATGTAGTTTTTTTATTATGTCATAAAAAATTAAGAGAAAATATTCAGGAATTATCAAGTTATAAGCAAAAAAATGTTATTAAATCCCTTTTCCTGACAAACTTTAGCAACATGTTAAAGAGATATGTCGCATGTTTGGGGTTATGTGGTTTGATGCCTTTTACCTCGCCGTAAAATTATGTCTGGAGGATTTTTTTGGTGTTAATAATGAAACACACGCTGTTTGAGTCCTTTGTCCTATTGGATATTTGCAATTGAATCCTTTTACCAGGATGTGTAAAAGACACAAATGATTGACTTTAAAACATAAAACAACTTTTGCCAAAATTGTGGTTTGATGCCTTTGTCCTGAGCACAGTCGAAATATAAAATTGGTAAAAAAATTATGAGATCCTGGATATATTACTGAAATATTTATTCACAAACATTGGAAAGTATTGGCATAAAAAATAGGAATGGAAAATGTATGTAATGAATAACTTTATTCATTCTTAACTGTAGACACACAATTGCAAGCAAACGTGGATAAAAATATATTCACAATAAATGCTATCAATATCCAGATAATGAGTTTATCGCAATAGTGAAATTTCTTCCAACTTATCCTAATACATACAATGTTTTGAAGATGAATCCAGTTTTTATTAAATAAACTTGACTAAGTTTATCGAAAAAGAGAAGACGTTTGCAAGTTCAAGTCCCATCCGGGGCACTACCGAATAAGGTGTCACTGTCTTTTCTAAGCCTTATATGGTAGTTTCATGTGTTAAATTTACAACGAGAATAAATCTTAGATATGATGTGGAAATTTAAGAAAACCTTCTATATGTAATATTAACGAGAATCAGAAGTCGATTCACTGAAAAAAATAATCAATATAACATATTTTTAAAATATACATATACAAAATAATTATGTATTATCTTTAAATATTTTTATCTTTTAAAAAATCATTTAGAATATTTTCTAAACTGTTCATTGAGATGTATATTTTGTTATAATATGTATCTTAACCAATACATATACAAATTTATATCTTGGGCCGTAAACAAACCGCACTTCGGGATCGACTACTGACGAACTCTTCGACAATCTACCTACAATGTACCGTGTAATTATGCGTTATTGTTGCGGTTGTTGTCGAAAATTCATTTGTGGTCGATCGCCAAGTACAGTTTGTCTAGGGGGTCTGATTTTTGTGAGGACAGCACATACTTATGGAAAGACAATGAACTAATTGGATTTATATGGCGTTCTTAGTATACAAATTAAATGGTGAATTTAATAAAATAACTATTAAAGTATTTTAAATATAATTTCATTCAGTCTTTCTTAAAATTACAAACATACTACGGATATCACAATAATATACATACTAAAAAATTACAATACAGTCGATTCCGCTTCATTGGGACACTGCTTAATTGGGACAGCCGCTTATTTGGGACAAATCTCAAAGAACAGAAACCAAACCAAGAAACCAATACATAGTAAATTTATATGTTTAATTGGGACAACATTCCGCTTAATTGGGACAGTAAATTTAAGATCACAGCACATATCATGTTACACATATTCTCAAGAAAAAATATGTAAAAAGAATTTTAATCACAAATTCATTTTTGCATTGAATTAAATTGTATGTACCCACCCATTTATTATTTTAATTTTGATTTTTTTTTCTTAAAAGTTTATATTACATATTTGTAATACATAATATGAAAATTTATATTGCCTTTATGTAATTTACAGTTTCCGAGAGTTTATAAAATAAAATTATTGAAAAAAATATGCATTGTTTAATTTTATGTGTGCATTTACTGGTTAATGGCCTTAGTTGCCAAAACCAAATAAATGAATTAAAAAAAATGTGAAATTCGCTTAAATGGGACAGCCAGACACATCGGTATTTGGGCATTTTGTCCCAATTAAGCGGAATCGACTGTATATATTAAAATTAAATTTAATGGCAGTTTTTGGATAATAACCAGTTGGAGTACCCTCTATTGTCGTACTAAGTGGATATGAATGAGTATAATAATAATAAAAAATTGTTAAATTTTATCATTCATTCACATTTGAATTTATGAAAACATAGAAAAAACATGTCTCACTCGGCAGAAATTTTTCGAAAGAGCTAAAGCACGTTTTTAGAATGGAATACTGTGGAATACTACCTAATGATCACACAGGTCAGATGATAATGTTTTAAAATATATTCACAATCAAGAAGAAACTTGATTTAAAAAATCAAATTCATACAAAATAAATATAAATTTATAAGTGTAAAATTATAAATAACAATAAATAATTCATTTGGTAAAATTTGAAACGTGTTTTAATGCTTATGAATTGGCATATGGCTGACTATATATTTTCGGTATAACGTTTGCCAACTCTAGCATTCTTATTTGCATTATAATATTTTTAATAATCCACTACGATTTCAATTCGAGAAAGAATTTATTACACTCTTTTGGCATTGTGTATTCAATAATATACCATAATTAAAGTTAAGTATTCTAAATATATATGGATTAAATTAGGTAGATATATAAAAAGAAGTTACAAAGATAATCTTAAATAATGTATATGTCACCGCTCGATAGTTGAACTAGTTAACTGAATGGTTAGGCGGCTAGTTAAATGCGGACATTCTGTTAAATATCTAGACATTCTGTTAAATTAAAATAATGTTTTGAACGCTCAATGTTATGCCTGATCAAAGTTAGACCGAGAGTAGAAATCATTTGGCTGGCGGTATTAGAATTGTTAACCCTTTACACTCCTATTTTTTTCTTTTTACCTTTTACCAACTCTTCGAAAAGAGAACAAAAAGTGGTGTAAAAAATATGCAAATTTTATTATTATTTACTCATAATTACCTAGTACTAAATTTTGTCAAATTAACAATTAATATAGATTCACAATTTACATATACCTTTTTAATGTGTGATATTTTTTAAAACACTTTCCTGGATGAAGACCAGGCTTCCTTTCACAAGTATCACAGTGAAAGGTTGTCTCTTTCCTCCCTTCTTTTCGATTGGAACTCACTATGCATTGACAAAATCTGTTTATTTTATGAATTTCAGTGTTAACAATGCCACATACTTATTTAGTATTTAACAGAAAAATGAACATTTCATTTTTTTTTTAATTACGTTATTTGTATGTCAAGTTTGGCTCAATATAGAAGTTGGTGTAAGAAATACAATGTCGAGTATGGCTCAACATAGGAGTGGTAAGAGTTGCGTTAAAAATCTCACTAGGCATTTAATTTAATGCTGGCGTTTCACTCATTGCCTAGCCATTCAGTAAACTGACTAATTCAACTATCTGGCGATGACATGCATATGAAAATGCAGGAATGTATATTAGGCACACAATATAATAAAATGTTTATAAAAATTCATATCAAATCTTAAAATAATAGAATCATAGAATAATAATAAACAGAAAATTGTAAAAAAATTGTTTTTATAAATTTGATCTATGAAATACTCAAAGTAATTATTTGAGCCATATTTATATATAAAAATATATAGCACAATCAAAAGGCAAGGCGAAAAAATATTTTTTTAAATTATTTGCGACTTATATAAAAGATTCAATAAAATTACAAAAGAATTTATGTCTTGTTACATAAATATGAACTTTATTCATATTTAAACAATACCAAAATAAATGATTAGATAAAAAATTTCTTAATAAATGCAATTGCTTTTTGATATTTTGCTCACGATTAAATGAACATCATTAATTCCGTAAAAACCTTACAGATAATTATGTAAAAACTAAATTAGTTTGTTTGTTTCATTCAACATTAAAAATTCTTATACTATTTTGTTCAGTTAAAATAATGATTTTCAACAATCATTTGGATTTTATAACACATAAAAATAAAATAAAGTTCTGTTTGAATCATTGAACACAAATACTTTATACGTTTAGAGTAGATTTAATACGTGAGTTTTGACACAACAAAAGTTTATAAAGTGAGAAACACACTTCAATATTTTAGGCAAAAAAAATAAATATAATTGTGAGTATAATTTTGACAATATACACAATAAACATAATTAATAATGAATTGAAATAATACATTAGAAAGAAATTCTTCTACAAAAGAAAAAAATCATGAAGAGTCTTTGTAATTAGCAAATCATAAAGAAGAAAATCTGTTAATGCTATTATTGAAATTGTTATCTGTTAATCGTAATCGAGAAGGCGGTCTAGTACCAAGTAACGGAGTCCTTTCAGCCGTTACAACTTGATTGTAATCTTTAGCAGTGAACCATCTTGTTATAAATGTTAGTTTTATTCTTTGTGCACCTCGAGTCCATCTTCTGTAGATGAGGGCATTGAATAATGCTTGTAAAGGATTCATAAGTGCCTGGAAAATATAATTAAAAAAACTTAACTATTGAAGAAATAAACTTTATGCAAATTCTTGATGTGACACAATCAACGATCCTCCCTCTTCCCTCCCTCTTTCACAATACACCATTCCTATGACAACGATATCAGAGTGCAAGGAATGTCGTGGAAAGAGGTGACACAATTGGCGCAGATTCGCTCTGAATGGAGGAGACTACTTTCTGCCCTGTGCTCCCGAGAGGAGCGTTGAGGGCGATGATGATGAAAGTAGAAAAAATCACTTTAATCTAAATTTACCAAACACCACCATGATTTTGTTTGCTTACAAAGCTTAATAAAAGTTTCTTTGAAATCAGTTTCAGTGATTATCATTTTGTAAGACTGAGATATTAAATAAACTTAAACATAATATTTTTAAATAAGAACATTGAAACCTCCCACAAGCGGATCTCAGAAATCAGGGGACTCCTAATTATTTAAGAATTTTTTTTGTCCTCAACGGCAGACTCCAATGAGCCACCGAAAAGATGGTCAAACCAAACCAACCAAAACTGCCTCATCAGAATCTAACACTACATTTTTAGTACATCAAAATGTCTGTTTTAAAGAAATAAAAAATGGAATCTTACCATGATGTACCAGACCACAATGATGACATCCACAGGAAGATCATACCACAAAGTCCAGAGCAGAACTCCATTGATGATATTAGGCAACCAGCACAAGTAAAAACACAGATTAATCAGAGCAAACTTCAACTTCAGCGTGTTCATAACACTTCTTTCTTTGCTGGTGATTTGGCAGTATGGACGGGATACCAGATTCTCTATGTTTTTCGAAGAGAAGTAATATATGATGGGATTGCAGATCATAACAACGGTTATTGGAATATAAGTCGCACAATAGTTGGGCAACACTCTTAAAAGGGCTCCTTTTAACGTTGTCAGATCATGGCAGCTGAAATTTAGAATAAGTATATAGATTAGATACATTTTAACATTTTGCAGCATGCATGAGTGTAAAAATCACCTATAAGGCGTAGCATAATATGAAAAAAATATTTCATTAGAACAGAATAATGTTATCAGAAAACCTAAAGATCGCCATTGGTAGTATTTTATTATAATAAAGTTTGTCATTGTTTAATGAATTTACTTAATTTTACTTCTGGGTTGTTTGATGTGCCAACACTAAGCTGTGATATCTATTGAACAACTCCCATTTTATCTGACTGATACTGGCCAATCAAACCAATACTTCCAGCCTAAAAAGCTAATTTCAAGACTTTGAGATAGTTTGTTATATTACTACTTTCAAACAAACCTGTTTACAATAACCCCAAATGTACATGAAAATATTTCACATTAATCAATATGCTGATTGTGTTGTAGTGTAATAGACTGGCAGCAGGATTTGAATGTGTCTCTTGATTCAAACCCTGAGACTATAATCATGCTACCAAACACTTCAATGAATACTCAATATAAAATCTGAGCATGGAATCCTTTATGAAAAACATTGCACACTGTATCAAGTGATGCAGTTCAGAATTATCATGAGAAATAAAAATTTTGAAACATTCAACTTACTTAGCATCTGGATAGTAAAGTATTGACAATCCACCAGCAGTAAGAGCTGCAGGTAATCCCCAAGATACAGAATGATATGTAATAGGATGACCATCTCTCTCTTTAAGAAGTAGATGGGTGTCCACAGCGTAGCAGAGTGTCCACATCCAAGTGGCTGTGTAGAAGTATTGTGTCCACGCTGAGGTTATGGAGCAGAATAAGACATTGTATGTATCATTATCGTCGGGAATCATAGCCTGAAAGTTTATCCACATTATGGACCGTACCAATACACCTGGAAAAATATGATAATATATTTTTTTAAAAGATATATCTGGGTTTTGTTATCAACCTAAATACAACCTTATACACCTTTCACAGTAAGCTAAAGGCTTGTGTGGTGAAAGGGGAGTTTGTCGGCACCTGGGATCGAACCACCGACCCCCTGTTCATGAGGCCGAGGCTCTACTTCTAGGCTACCGACGAAATTTGGAAATAAACCTGAATAAGTTATCAAAAAGTTGAAAATATCAACTGAAACTAATTCACTGCTTTGGTATTTGGTTAGCAGAGTTTCATAATGAAACAAAACAAATATCTTTTTCTATTTGATTTGTATTTGAGAGCGATGAATGTCATAGTCTAAGGGACCATTATATTGGCAATGTTGTATGTTGACGAAACACATCTCTCTCAAATACAAGTCACAATATAGAAAAAACATTTGTATTATTTAAATCACTTGCATTGTTATTATGAATATAGAATACAATTTAATACACGGAGAATAAATTTTAAGAACAAGTCATTGAAAAAACTCGAAAAGCATCCCAATGTCTACAAGTTGGCGAACGGTGTGGCACGGAGGTTAACGCACTTGCCTTCAAATCACGAGGTCCCGGGTTCGATTCTCGGCCAGGGCAGAATGAAGAATGACCTTTTTCAAATTGTCCTGGATCTGGGTGTTACATGTATATCGATGGCTTAGAGCACAGATGTTGTAAGTGCAGTTTTTACCGAAAATGAGTTATTATACGCGTGCGAATTTATATCATCTGAAGTATGTTCCGTAGGAATATTATTGCGTCTGTGTGTCATTGACGAGGTATTTAACAAAAACTATGTGTGGTAAGTACTAAATGGTATGGCATCTCAAACTTTCAACATTGATTATCTCAAAACTATGAAAACTGCACTAACAACATCTGTGCTCTAAGCCATTGATATTTGTTCAGTGCATTGTATATATGTGTATTATGATTACATGAAAATTCTTCGAAATACAATTGTTCGAAAAAATAATTATTCGAATCAACAAATCTTCGAATAACATTTGTTCGACTATCAATTATTCGAATTACAATTAATGGAAAGTGAATTGTTCGACTAACATTTGTTAGAAAATCCTATTATTCGAATTATTTTATATTAATCTAAATTCATTTTATTTTGATCTTCAGAAGCAGGTCATATTGACGCAATTAGGTATATTACGTTTCATATAAAACTCCAGCCATACCTCATCCAACTTTAACGTTATTTTAGTTTCTTAAGAAAATGAGGCAATTGCGTTCATACCTAGTTATAAATATATTTAAATTATTTTTCCAAACGTTTGACACTATTTAGATAAATCGATTGCAAACTGAGTCGAATTATATAATATAACTTCGCTAAGTACGTCACTTTTCGCCGAAAATAGGAGCAATATTATCTCTCTTGATAATAAAAATTCGAAGAATTGTGTTTCGGAAAATTGTTGCTATCAATATAACGTATAAAAATTCGAACAATTGTGTTTTCTGATAATTGTGGATTCGAATAACTGCCATTCGAATAATTGTCATTCGAAAAAAAGTTAGTTTGTACAAATGTTTTTCGAAGAATTGTCCATTCGAATAATTGTGAAAGGAATAATTTTCCTGTCACCGTGTATTATCGTGTTAGTACCCATAATACAAAATACATATCTTAGTTTGGGACTAGCTCGGTCTGTGTGAATTGTCTATAGGTACATGTTATGTTCTAATTCATCAAGGTACAGTTAAAATATTTCAGGACGGGGTTTATTAATTTTATTATTTTCTCTGTCAAAATATCAATAGAAGCAGTCATCATTTAGTGTGCATGGAGACATTGAAGAATCATTCTCAATAAATTCATAAACAATAAAAATTTAATAACTTTGATTTTCAAAGACGAAACACTATGCAAGTTCATTTATCGAGTGAAAGTAAGCAATGCTTTTTGTTTATATTATTTTATAATTTAAAAAATATGAACAACATGTTACCCATGCTCGCCAGTAAATCTGCTGTGGCTAACCAAATGATTATTTGCCTTCCTCTATTTCCAAAATTTCTATTTTCTTCCCTCGGAAGAATCTGAAAAATAAAATAAGATTTAGAATATTATCAAAGGAAATGGAGATTATAACTATATTTCTTAATTTTTATTTATTGTATACTACTACAGTAGAAGTCCATTAGTCCGGCATCCAACAGTCTGGAATGCCCGATAGTCCGGCATCGCTCCGGAATATTGTAAAAATTTTGTTTTTTCCAAAAGTGTGTTTTTAAAGCAAATCAAAACGCTCGAGAGGCGAAAACGGCTTCTAATCGACGAGAATGAGCCTGTTGAACAAGAACTAACCGATGAGGACATTATCAACATTGTAGTAAACCCTCAGCCTACTCAAAATCTTGAAGAAAGTGACTCAGATGCCGAAACGAAAGAAAAGGAAAAAATCAGCTGGGCAGAAGCTGCAGAATCACTAAATAAGTTTATCTCTTTTGCTGGGGCTAGTACTAGCTACAGTGTTTCAGAAATTATTGATTTCCATATCATTGGAAATAAATTTTATACTAAACGCCAAAAGTCAAGAAAACAAAAAGCCATTCGTGACTTTTTAAATTTAAGTTAAATATTTTTTACAGTATGTGTACATACATTATATGAAATGTAAAATAAACTTTGTTGTATGTATTTGCACAGTGTATTTGTAGTTTAATTATTAACCTAATTGTTCTTATAACTACCACCCGATAGACCGGAATTTTCGATAATCCGGTACCGAGCCGGTCCCGAACGTGCCGGATTATCGGACTTCTACTGTACTACTACTCCATCATGGCATATAACATGTAATAAACATGCAAGCTGTCTGCACACAGAGTAGAATTCTATAATTAGGTAAATTGAAACAAGCATTTCTTCCTACTATAAATTGTTGATCACGAGAGAGATATCTTTCGATTTATCATGATAATGACCTGATAGATTAAGAGATGTCTTTCTCATGATTAGTACTTTATAGTAAAAAGAAACTACTACTACTACTATAATCTTGATTTTTAAATTAGATCTATAAGATTGCAATCATTTGACAATATTTTCAGAATTCTACTTATTTTAGAGGCATTAACTATGTAACAACTTCTAGACATTTAAAATAAATTTAACTTGACAATCTATGTTTATTTGTTACATGAATTTAAAATACGCTATTGCAACTTCGGTGTACTTGCACCATTGAAGAGCTTTTCAAGACTAATGCAAAAATAGAATTACGAAATCGAAAATTCAAGTTAATTTTTTTTATAAATATTTTCAGATCTTGAGAATGAAAGATTAACAAACTGCAATTGCAACTGAAGGACAGAAGATCTTTATGTAACTACAATTGTTATATGTTATAAATAGTTGACATTACATAGTTGAATGATACACAGGTTTTTACTGTTGTGTTTTATTTTACATTTAATGTTATTTTATACAATAAATAAATACCTGATACAAGGCTCCCATTATCCCTATGATTGAAGATGTGAGACAGAGGATGTTGTATGATTTAGAGTTAAATTCATTCACCACATAATTGGCCATGTCCGTCCCATTCCTCCTCTGATGGCAGCAGAATGTTTGTATTGTTGGATCGGCCATAGTGCCGTTTAATGATACTGGAAATGAAAAATATTTGATTCAATTAAAAGAGCCAAAAAAGTACTGTTTTTCGTTGTTAATCAGTTTATGAAGAAAGGAAAAGATAGATTAGTATAATACGAAAAGCATATATTTCTGGGTAGTCATATGAATGAAATATTTTGATTTAGGTACACATTTAATTCGTTTGAAGATCAAAAATATTTTGAACCACTCTAGATTACATAATCATTCCAATTGATCACACTCATCCATAGTCAACCAATTTGAATAGGTATTAACTAGGTAGGTATGTTGCACATGATATACATACATATGTGAACTTCCTTAAGGAGTGCACAACACAGAGTTTCGACGCTTATGAATCGACTTAAGGCTTGGTTAAGAGTACTCTTAAAACCTAGGTAACATTCCCAATTCCTCTGTGTCATGCTTATCACATGATTTGAAATTTTGGAAGTTGTATATATAGTTCAATTCTATAAACTACTACTATACCATATACCATAAGTGGGGTAGCCAGCAGACCAGCTGCATATAATAAAAAAGCTGTCCTCTCCGCGCCAATTTAAAATCAAGACATTCAGGATGGGTGGCAAGCCTCGTCGCTGAATTTAAGATGTAAAATGTCTTATTTTTTCAAACACCTGCAGGACACTCGAAAAACTTAAAGATGTTTTTTTATTTTATTTTTCTTTTAGATACAACAGCATTTACAATAGGAATAAGTAATTTACAAGTTCAATATTTGATTTACATCGCCAATTATAGTATCTTAAATATATTCATTATTATGTAGTGCAAAAAAAAACAATATAAGTAAGTACACAATAGGTGGGGAAGAGAAGGAAGAAAGAAAGAAAAGAAAAATAACAAATAAGTTAATAGGAGGTGAGAGAGAGAGAGAAGGAAGAAAGAATAAAGAATAATTATAAGGCATATTCAGTACAATAACAACACCACTATACTATTTATATGTACCTACACTGTACTATATTGTCGCATACCTATAGCTATATCTACACTATACGACAGCACTCAGCCATACTAAGTATACAATGTTAAAATGGAATTCTAAGGGGTTGATAATCAAATATTTGAAAAGTTACATATTTATTATATTTGACACATTGAAAGAACATCGTTTACAAGATTTGATTTTTGCTTGGTATGTGAAAATGTTAGATTCTAGAAAAGTCGGATAACAACCAGACTGTGGTTCATTGAGTGCGATTGAATTTCTTCTGATTTACTATCATAGCATTTTCAGATCTAGTTAAAAGCTTACTTCAGATTTAGAGAAACACAAAGACTTTTTTAGACAGTGTCAACTTTGGGTTTTAACCTCAATACGTTACATATTTCAGATACAAGATCATAAGTCTTGGAAAACCATAATTTTGAAGACTAAAACTAAGTACGAACTGATAATCATGATAAAAAACACCTCATTCATTTTGCCTTCTAAGTAGATAAATAAACATAATTTAAAAAATTAATATTTACAAAACAATTGTATGATAATTTGTTTATTGATCGTTTAATCATAATGGACTTTTTATATTGTAACACTGTTTTAAATGAGTACACTTCATAACACGCATCAATATTTTAAACAAGTGATATTAGTATACCGACAAATTGCTTTCATTACATAATATAATAACAATATTATACAAGATAACTACGATGTGATAAGAAATGTAAAAGGAACATAGAAGTGAAAGGTCAGATAATAATATTAATAAGGTGTGTTGTATGTTTTGCATTTCAAACATCTTCGTAATGTAATGTTGACAGAGTGATTAACTTAGTTCCACATTAGATTACATGCCTTCCACTTTTTTCCACAAGTTCTAGCATCATGTCAAAGGCAGGTATCTCTCTGTACCATCATGGCATCTCCAACAATAAATTTATTTATTATATTTATTTTACATACATAGACAATTCACACAGATCAAGCTAGTCCCAAACTAAGATGAATCTTGTATTATGGGTACTAACACGACGATACACACATATACAATGCACTAAACACATATACAAGTAACACCAAGACCCAGGACAATTTGAAAAAGGTCATTCTTTAAATAGGGAAATACTGCATGTAATAAATATTCATGACGACCTCTTCGTACCAAAATTAAACAATACATTCAGAATGGGTGTTCGGTATTTGTAAAACATCATAATTATTTATATTTTAAACAATTCAGTTATTAATCAATTTTTATGAAATTAATTAGAAAAAACATATTCCGTGGAGCATCCGGCAAGTTTTTTACTGTCCAGGTATTTGGAAAATAAACACATTTTACATCTTAAACGGGATGAGGTCTGCCACCCATTCTAAATGTCTTAATTTTTCTGTCGGCATGGAGAGGACAGATTGCATGTTTAAGCATGTAAGAAGGTTATCAAGTCCTCCTTGTTTGGTTTTATATTACTTATAAAGTTTGATTTCTGTTAAAATGAATTACAGATAATACTATAATCAAATCATTAATGTAAACAATAACTTAGTACGTGCATCAACTTAAATTATCATCCAATAAAATCAAATAAAAAAATAACATCTTTTCAGTAGCTGCTTAACTAGTACAAATATTTTGTATTTACTTATTTTTTAAAACAATAATTACATTGATATATATATATATATGCATGTTTCTATAAAAATGAATGGTAAACGAGAAAGAAGATGATTTTGTGGTTATAAAATGATACATTAGACATACCAATAGGACATGGATGAAACATGATACTTTAAACAAACACTATGGCACCCATACAAATACACTGACATTCAAAAGACAATATTTCAGTAATTTAACACAATATTTTACTAATGAACTAATTTTATCTCAACTCAGACAATGTTACCTGAGGTTATCTCACCTACATTGTATTATTTCAATCAACAATAACATTTTTATGCCGTTTTTAAGTGGGTAGTTCATAACCTCAAATATGGGCGAATGAGGTCTTATTATAATATCAATTTAGATATTTTCTTACCTTAAATATATTATTAAAAAAAATTAAATTGAAAATAGTGGAATAACTATCCAGCCATAGTTTTTAATTAAGAATATAAATAGTAAACACGCACAGTTTTCATGCTTATTATCAGTCGGCCTTTTATCAAAGTTTTCTAGCGGAATGACAGTAACTTGACATTTACGATGAAAGTTGCCAACATAAAAATTATAAGTGTAACTAGATGTCAAGCTCTTTCATACATTATTTTGCATTTATGTTATAAAATATTTTATTTTATTGAATAATATGAATAAAAACAGACAAATTAGCTACACTACTTATATCAATACTGTGCAATGTAAAAGTAAGAAGTAAATCATAAATAATTAATGTATTACCTACCTCTATCAATGGTAATAAGGTCAATATATAAGAGATTATAGTAATTTCCTGGTTTCTCGCTTAAAATATTAATAATAATTATAGGTATCTTTATAGTTCACTTAATTTTTTTATTTATTTATTAATGAAACAACAAAGACAATACGAGCTCACACACAAAATACTAAAACTAACTAAAGGACGGATCAATGATGCATTCGGACATTGCATATCAATATCAATGTGTACTTAATATTGAATGAAGATAAATTTAATATTATATTTGATTAATAATACACAATATTGAATGTGTACCTACTTGTATTTACCAACGAATTATCAACGAAATGTAAGCTTGTAATTTTAAATCGTATTAAAGTAAATAAAGTTCTCATAATTATCTAGGTTTTAAAAACTCGATATTACGGTACTTATATTGCTTCTTGATTCAGACCCCATTATTTATGTTAATCAAAATTAGGACACAATAAATAATTAGTACGTGGGAACCTTGAATACCAATAATTATGTCAATGGATTAGTGTAGGACTGAGCGGAAATGTGGTTGGAAATGTGGCTGTCTGAAAATTGAATGGCATGTGTTGAGCACATTGAATAGGAGAACATGCATGAAGAAATGGATGGCAATAACGGATACGAAAAGTGTATACAAGGATAGAACTAAGTTGTAAGTTATACTTCTCTCATATTTTGATTTTAAATCACTCTAGATTAATTATCATTCCAATCAATTCCGAACATTAATTAGTCAGTAAACGAGCGCAGGAAGATTCTGTTCAGTCCAAGAATCTAACCCACGACCCCTTGCTTACAAAGCGAGCGTAAATAAACTGCTAGTCAACCTATTTGAACCGGTATTAACTAGTAGGTAAGAAGGTATATGTTGTTCATTTATCAAGAGGGACGCATTGGATCCAGAAGGAGATTCGTTCCAAAATAATTCTAACTTGCTTTTAAATTTCAGTACCTACTTACTTACTCTAATATTTTTCTAACTTGCTTTGTGGTACTTACACTCATTGGAACGAAATTCGCATGCATACCTAAATATCAAATAGATCAAAGTCACATTTTTATACTTCTACATTGTAAAACACAAAAATCTTGTGTTTTATGTACAATTTATAAGTTGGGTTACGGCCTGAATGTAACATTCACATAGGGAAGCTATTTTAAGTCAGTCGGTAGGCTCTCTGCATGTAATGAAAATACAGATCATCTTCCTAGTGTCAATTATTTTTCCATTTGAATAAAACATAATAAAATTTTCTTTAGTAGGTAATATTAGAGTATTGAAGTTTAAAAGCATGCTAGAATTTTGGAGCGAATCTCCTTTTGGGTAGAAACCTACAAACAATGCATCCAACATCATCAAGATATCAGAGCAAAAACATTAATTTAATAGTACAAACATGAAATTATTTATATGATGTTCCACAAATATTCGAATTTTAAATACTGAGAAAGTTCTTCGACTTGTTTCAAGAGAAGTTTAAGAATATCATACACAAGTTAGTAGGTACCTCCTTAGTATATTTATATAAGTACCTAATTTGTTCACTCCGGGAATCGAGCCCACGACCCCAAGGCAAGCAAATGTAAAGACCCCTAGTCAACCTATTTGAATAGGTAATAACTAGGTAGGTATGTTGTAACCTATTTGAATAGGTATTAACTAGGTAGGTATGTACTATTCAAATAGGTTGGCTAACGGTATTTAAACTTGCCTTGTTAGCAACGGGTCGTGGGCTCGATTCCCGGAGTAAAAATAAAATTATTTATATGATGTCCCACAAATATTCGAAACATAAATATTGAGAAAACTTTCGACTTGTTTCAAGAGAAGTTTAAGAATATCATAATTACAAGTTAGTAGGTACCTCCATAGTATATTTGGTATCAATGCATGACCTAAGCATATCAACATGAACTGATTTTATATATGCAATATTTAGTTACAACTAGTAATAAGTAAATAAATAAATAAATACACGATAAATTGAGTACACAATAAATCATTCTTTATTCTGGTTTTATCGCAACGATGTTTCTTCCCTACTACTATAACTATAAGTGTAAATAATTTTAAAGTTTACATAATGTAAGTTATTAATACTACTACTATACCATCACGGCATATCCCACAAGTGGGGTAGCCAGTAGACCAACTGCATGTAAGAAACATGCAAACTGTCCTCTTCGTGCCAATATAAAATCAAGACATTCAGGATGGGTGGCAAACCTCATCGCTGAATTTAAGATGTACAATGTCTTAGTTTTTTCGAACACCTGCCTTTTACAGGACACTCGAAAACTTACGTGGAAGAGTGGGAGACCAATTCTTTACCGGGAGCTCCACGGGATGGTTATTAATATGAACACTATATATTTACATTTTATACTTACCTATTTTTTTTTCAAAAAGGTGTAGGAAATTGGAATATTTCACAATCTCCTTAATTTTGTTAAACACTATTTTCTCAACAACCCACGTTAGATTTTTTTAGGACTCGATTTATGAAATAAGTATATTAATTTTCCTTACATTCTACCCCCCCTAATTTTTACTGCTCTGGGCATTTACCCATCTCGTGTCCCCCTGATCAGTGGATTCCCTTGAGGAAACAAACTAAACTCTATTTAACTATAGGTACCATCATCGCATCTTCCATAAATGTGCCATCCAGTGGACTTACTGGGTGTAATAAACATGTAGGTACCTACTACAGATCTTAAAAATATTTCTCAACAGACACATCATATGCGTAACGTGCAGATTATGCGAACCCTCGCTAGTGGGAAATTGTTAATGTGTTCTTGTTGTTTTGTTAAATTGAATCGGCTTAGGCTGGTTCAAGTGGAGTTTGTCCATAGCTCATTCAACAATCCCGTTCTCTTTGTGTCATAAGAATAAGATATTCAGGAAAGGTGGTATCACTCGTCGCTGATTTGAATAGGTACCTATAATTATATCAGATCGTGGAGAAATTGTAAAAGAAATTCTTCAACACAAGATATCCCATAATTTGGTAGTCTATGGTAGTTTCATCTTCATAATAAAATTATTGTAAAGTAATTCCTCATAAAACTGTATTAAGTACTTAGGTATCTACGGAGATAAATAAAAAAAAACAATAGCATGGAATATAATTATCAAAATTTTACAAGATCATAATTCATTAGATTTCGAGTGATTTGAATTTTTTACAACGATATCTTGTCGGTAATAAATGATGTTCATGTTTTCGATCATCATCAAAAACATCAATTAATCATAATCAAAAACATCATCAAAGATGGCTTACTATTTTGTTGCTTAATGTTCTGGCTTAGTCTTAATATTAATGAACAATAATTATTATCGTCTGTCATGGTTCAGTCATGTCTGATAAAAATAATTATGAAAATCTAAAAATAATTTTATATTAAATGCTTTGAATTTAATCATATTTTACACAATTTTAGAAGCCAACACTCTTTATGTTTAAAAAAAAAACATATTTACAAACACGAATAACTCCTCCAGATTAATCATTTCATTCAAAGTATAATTCACTCGGTATCGGGTGCCTTGCCTCGAGGAAAAAGAAAGAAAGAAAGAAAGAATTCAACTTTTCGAAGAGTTCGTTGGTAGCCTGTAGGTAGAGTCTCGGCATCGTGAACAAGGGGTCCGTGGTTCGATACCAGGTGCCGGCAAACTCCCCCTTCACGACACAAGCTTTTAGTAGCTTACTGTAAAAGGTGTATAAAGTTTTATTTGGGTTTATAACAAACAAAACCCAGATATCTTAAAAAAAAAAACTTCGGAAAAGATCAGAAACATTCTGTTCACTCCGGGAATCGAGCTCACGACCTCTTGCAAGGCAAGTTAATGTAAAGACCGCTAGTCAACCTATTTGAATAGGTATTAACTAGGAGGTATGTTGTAACCTTTTTGAACAGGTATTAACTAGGTTAAAATGTTGTAACTTATTCAAATAGGTTGCCTAGTATTATTCTGAAGTAGCTAAATAATAAAAAATATTATGATAAACATCTACACTTCTTGGTAAGAAAAATTCAGTTTCCGACATCCGATTGTGTCAAAAACTCATAAAAAATAATAAGAAATAACTGTTACATACTTCGACTGTTTGATGTATTATTATCTGTCTTACTCCGTGGTTTCGATTTTATGCCAGACTAAAATTATTTCTTATATAATTATGTAGGTGCCTACCTAATTAATATCTAATTATCTCAAATTTTTTGGGCGCAATCTGACCATAGAACATTAGTTACCATTTGAAAAATTCAAAAATGACATAATGGACCAATATTCATATTGATGATAAATTGGGATTCTTGATATACCTCGCTAAAATTGAGCGGGTGCATCATAGTCAATTGCATTTTGACATAATGACAGTAAGTATTTGAGTTTTTGGAATCACGATTCACATTCGCCAGGTGGGCAACTTTGTTGTAAATTGTTTGTAGAATATTTTGCCAAATATTCGCAAGCTATAACAGTCACTTCCTTGACACCTTTACGTTTCAACGAAACAGTACAACTATCACCGCTTTCGAATTCCGGCAATCGAATCCTGACTATTTTTTTCTTCTTTGCACTAAACGTTGTCAAATATTCACACGGGACATCCAAACCAAGTTGTCCGGTGGAATAAGTGATTTTCATCTTGCAGTCTGACAACTTTTTACTTTGGTCTATTATTCCCTGCGGTGTTGTTTTTGGTTGTAGGTTTCTATAGTAGTAATCATGCGAGTTTCCGTGAGTCCTAGCTAAATTTAGAATTTTTAAGCCATATATTACTCTCTGTAAATTCGAGTCTGTCGTTTTGTTATGCTTGAGAAATACTGGATATTGTAGAATGCTCTCTGGTACTGTCGTATGAATATTTTTATCGCTTTCATTTTTTTCTGTTACTTCTTCATCATGATTTGAAATCAATTTTTTCACTCCGGTGATAATAGCTCCAGCACTTCCTAAAATAACTCCCAGTTTAGATGGGTTTTTTCCCGTTTGGACACACTGACAGTTTAATATGTAACACCATAATAAAATATTCATCAATCTACCTTTTGAAAACTTCATATTTAATAGTTTTACTTATATATTTGAATCACTTTTAACTAACCACTAAATGTTTATTTTTCTTTTGATAATAAAATACTTGGATAATGAATTTCTTTGTTTTATTTTTAGCAAAATTATATTGCTGTTTATCGTTCTTCTCCATAATTACGACTGTAGAGAGTCAATATGTCAAGTCGAACATTGTGAGAAAATATAATATATTTTATCAAATAAAATTTATTTTAAATGTATGTGTTAGTAGACATACCATATAAACGAGCGTTTTTAACGTTTCCTATATGATAGCGATAAAGATTTTTGCGGAGACACTTACCATCCGGAGATCCTTATGTTAAGGTGAAAATTATTGTTATAAGTGTTGATGTTGAGGTGAAAGTTATTGTTATAAGTTGATGTTGAGGTGAAAATTATTGTTAGAAGTTGATGTTGAGGTGAAAATTATTGTTAGAAGTTGATGTTGAGGTGAAAATTATTGTTATAAGTTGATGTTGAGGTGAAAATTATTGTTAGAAGTTGAGCACCATCGTGCCACTTCTTTCGTGAGGAATCTGTCATTGCAAGAACACTTTTTGGTTCCATCATATCCATAGCAAGTCCTAAAGCGTGTTTTCCTGTTCATTATACTCAGAACGTGTTAGTCCTTTAAAATCTGATCTACATTCTTTAGCCATTTAATCCTCGGACGGCCATGTCTCCGAGCCCTTTCTCTTCGTCATGTATATCGACTGTCCAATTCCACAACTCAACAAGTCGAAATTTTCGAAAATTTTGATGTAATTATTAGGTAATACATAAAATCAACTTCACTTTATCAATTTCACAAACAAAGAACTATAAAAATCACAGAATTCCATACAAAACCTAGAACCCTGACTCGTTTACAAAAGTGAGGCAAAAAATTCATGAATTTCTGACAGAATGGTTGGCGAAAGCGTGTGGTGTTTCCTACATTTTATGGACTATTTCTTGCATTTTTATAAAAATATATCATTTTTACATTTACATATAAACGTAATTGGACATTTTTTGAAGTTCTTGTCGACGTTTTTAGCGATTTACCACACTATTTTTCGCCAACCGTTCTGTCAAAAGTGCCGAAAAATGGTGCCTCACTTTATTACAATGAAAATACATACGAGTACTCCATCTAGGTATTATATATAAAAATCTATGATAAAAATTCATGGTTCCTCTTATGTATCAAATATTTAGTTACTACTACTACTACTACTATACCATCACGGCATATCCCACAAGTGGGGTAGCCAGCAGATCAGCTGTATGTAAGAAACATACAAACTGTCCTCTTCGTGCCAGTATAAAATCAAGACATTCAGGATGGGTGGCAAACCTCAACGCTGAATTTAAGATGTAAAATGTCTTATTTTTTTCGAACACCTGCCTTTTACAGGACACTCGAAAACTAAACGAATATTTAGTTAATGAAAAAAAATGCAGGTATCTTCCTATTTTCAATTCAACAAATAAATATTTAAATTTTTTTTGGACAACATAATGCCAACAGTGAGATTATTATATGGTAAATTTAATTTTCTGTTGTGTATAATAGAAATATATCAAAATTACAAAAATGGCGATTTCTCGAAAATTAGACATTTCGACTTGTTGAGCTATGGAACTAGACAGTCGATATTATCTTTTTTGTCAATTAAGGTTAAAGTTTATTACATAAAGAAAAACATAATAAATCGAGTTAATGTGGATTTAATAATAAGGGTGATCCAATCAGGCCAACCCTCCCTCTCCCCAAGTGAATGTGTTTACAGCATCCAAGTTGAAATCTAAACTACATATAAGAAAGGCAGAAAAAAAAAACAGTGTCAGTCTAATAAATGCCATTTGATGGCCATTGTGGTGCAGAGGAAACGCTCTTAGCTTTGAGTCACGAGGTTCCGGGTTCGATTCCCGACCAGGGCAAAATGAAGAATGACCTTTTTCAAATATTGTCCTGGGTCTAGGTGTTACATATTGTATACTCGTATGCGTTTAGTGCATTGTATAATTATGTGTGTCATCGCGTTAGTACCCATAATACAAGATTCATCTCTGATTTGGGACTAGCTCGATCTGTGTGAATTGAATATGCATGTTGTGTTATGCTAATGCAAGCTCAGTACACTCAGTTTACTATAAAAATAGAAAATATTGAAAGTAAAAAAGTATAATTATGTTAGCGTTAGGTATATAATTTATGTTGTAGTTAGAGTAAATAAGTAAATAAAATCATTATTCTTTAAAAATAAATATGATTTGCTAAAAATTGACATACTTAGTATAGTTTCCTTGCCATGGTCGTATCCCAGGAGGAGGGGGAGGGTATGGGAAGGGCATGGGGAAATAGTTCTAATTTAGGTAGATACTGTTCTAGTAATAGTTCCTAAGTAGATTACATATAATGAGTTACAATCCATTGGATTGGTCTGCAACGAGTTTGGTTTTTCTTCTCCATTCCTCCCGATTCTCAGCCAGTCTTTTCAGTAAAGTACGTATGAACCACAGTTCATGTCCTTCTTCAGTTGGTCCATATACGCATCTCTTGGACGGCCTCCGACATTTGTCCCCTCGGTCTTACCCTCCGCGATGGCGATGAGTAGTCCTGGGTGCCTGATGTTGTGGCCAATCCAGTAAGCTCGTTGTTGGCTGATTCTCAAGAAGTTGCCTTTTTTCGCCTACCCTGGTTAATACTTCTTCGTTTTTGACGTGTTCCGACCAATGGATGGACCAAGTAGATTAAATACTAATAAGATAGTTTTCATATTGTTGAACAAAAACGAGGAGATCTTGAAAAAAATCAAAGTCAAATATACCAGATTGAAAATTCGACGTCGGAGAAATAGAAATATTGTGTGAATTTTCATGATTTCTGTCATGTTTTTTTGTTTTTAATTATTAAAAAAAATGTATATTATGTTATTGTTTGCTAGCAACGTGTTCGTCATATAATAATAATAAATACTTTATTCAATCAATATCAATGTACAAACGTTGAGACAATATATCACCAATTGGCTACAATTAAGTTGCAGCAGCCTCACTAGGTTGCCCTGTATCGAAGCGTGCTGCGTAAAAAATATTAAAAAAAAAAACAAACACAAGGATTAATACATCTTACAAAATAAAAATAAAAAAATAATCACATCAGCAAATTAATAAATCAACAACAAATGAATAAATGGATGAATATGCTTTGGTAGTTTGTGGGACCTTGATTGGTTTGTTTATTGATGAAATTTGAATGTTGATATTTATTAAGTTAAACTGTTTGTGTTCTTTAAGACAATAAATAAATAAATACAATATACTTATTAAGCTGTGATAACTGCGACAAGAAATAAAAAGTTCACTCACATATGAGACAGTTGTAAAAAGGAAAAAAAATAGCTAATTGCGTCCCCCTCCTAAAGAAATTGCTGGTTACGTCCATGTTCCAATCCAAGTAGAAAAAAATTGTTTACCAATTACAAATAATAGAAAGAGTACGTTAAATATTTGCAATTTATGTAGTTATTTTTATAATATTTGACATTATTATTTTATGACCTTTTTATCTTTTCAACAAGCCTCACAGATAATGCCTAAACATAATATTGTGTAGGAGAAGTAAACAAGTGATTACCTAAGTGCAAACTATCTTTAAAAAGTTATCACAATTTCATTTACTTACCTGATTAAAGTTCTGTTTGTATTAAGCTCCACGTCTATTAAAACCTGTAAGTTTCCAAATCAGGACTACTAATACTATTCACCTGTAGAAAAATAGTACAACGAATACGAACGCCCAGGACAGTGAAGCTTTCTTCCAAATGGTCGTCAACGTTGGGGGGACCCGGCAGGAAGAAAAAGAAGAATTAAACATAAACATTTACCAACGATTTGTCTGCTAAAAATTAATATTATAGATTCGTACTAATGAATTCGTTTGTACTATCTCCGGTCCTAATCGTTACCTAACCGTTTGTGTTATAATGTAATGTTGATTCGTTTTGTTTTACTTTCAATGGTTTTGTATAACTCACAGACACTTGTGTGTTATTTCAATATTTAATAATTTCTTAATGACCATTGTTTTTATTTTCACAATTTATTTTTATCTCTTATAACTTATTTTTTTTATTTAATATTGTTTGACAACCTTATGGGCTATTGAATAATATCAATTAATTAATTTTTTATACACTTTTAAATTGGGCAACGCATTGTTTTCTTGTGATATTGTTGATATTTTTTGTATTTATTTTTGTGTGTTGTCTGAAGTGTGTAACTGGCTATAAATAAATAAATAAATAAAAATCTGATAGTACGTACCAATGATTCGTTGTGAAATTTCGTTCGTATTTTTCTCAGTGTAGACGGGAAACTACCATCTTAAAAGTCCAAGACTCATCCCAAGAACCAGCAAAATCATAAACAAAAATGAATGCGACCTTACTAGTCGGATCAAACAAAATTTCAGATCTGTGGACAATCACAGTTCTAAGCATTGTTAAAAAAGATTTTATACATACAGTTCAAAATTAAATTATTCAAAAAATATGCAACTACAGAATGATGTTCTTGGTATATTTAGTGAAAGCCAAAAAAATTGACCAAAAAATGACAAGAAACTTTTAAAAATAATCATTAAACTCTAGCATAATTGAATTCTTATCCAGAAAAAGAGAAAAAAAATACAAATACAATCAAACGTATCAATACAGAATGCATAGGATATAGATGTAGGTAAAAAATGAGTATTCGAGTTAATTATTCATCGAATATTAACAAAAAACAGGTAGGTCGATAAAAAAACACAAAAAGTAATTGATTGATCATTCTTCTATGAAACTACAATAATTATGATAATTTATTTTAAGAAAATATAAAAAGAGCTATTTAGAGAACATGGGATTATTTTTAAAAAAAACTTCAAGTGTACAAGAATGTATTTTAATTAAGTAATAATAATCTGTAAAAAATAATAATTACAAAACATGATAAATTATGGAAATGTACAAAAAAATTGTTGTTCGAGATTCAATAATATGAACGGAGAATAATATAATATTATTAGTACAGAGGTCGACAACCATTATCCGCTAAGACATGTTTGAGTAGAAAACCACAAAGAAAATATGATGATACTGAGTTTTTCAAGATATTTATTATGTAATTGAAAATATTAATAATCAATAAAAATAAGGTGAATAAGTAATAATGGTTTTTATCACCTAATAATTTTATGTAAATAACTGAAGGTCAATTTTTACACTGTTATCATTGAACCGAAAGGCAACACTCCCTTCCTGACGTTCAAAATACCTTAAAAAACAAACCAAGGTAGCCACTTGTATTATCTTTTATAAGTGGCTACCTTGGTTTATCTTTTACATACTTAATCAATCAAATGAAGTTTTTAAAAATTATTTCTTTTTTACTCAATAGGTCAAAAGGTTGCCGACCACTGTATTGGTATGTAGATAAACCTATTATATTAGAAGAGATTCGTCAGGTCCCGGGGCTAATTCATGGATTCATGAATTGGATGGGTCATGGATTTTTTTACATAACAAAGTCACCCTAGAAATTTTAGTAGATGACGGATTTGGTTGACTGGAGACATTTAGAGAATATAATATAATTATTATATAATATTACAATATAATACGGATAATGAAAAATTACACAATTATGACTTTGTACGATTAGCCTCTCTGTGTTTCTAAAAGGAATTCAACAGAGTTCAATCAGTTGGATGGTGTGATGCAACAATATTTCAAATTGCTTCAACCTCAAAGCGAGATAATTATGTTGATATTAAATTGAGTTTACACTTAACTCTTACAATAACACACGTAAATGAGAAGATTTTTTAGTTTTAGCAGTTTTCAAATTTTCAAATTCAAATATATTTATTATGGATAAATATACAATTTGCAACAATAATCATTTATTTATAATTATACAGTAGGCAAAACATAACTCATTCCATCAAATTTGATCAGTTATTTTAATTTATTCTTTTCATTATGTGAGTACTGTATGTTGATTACAATCAATTACACTAAAAAAATACATAGAAATTAAATATAATCAATATGAAAAGGGCAAATAATATTATCTGTAATTATAAAATCATGTGATTTCTTCCAGTGAGAACTTAATTTTAGGTTCGAATTATGACACTATCTTCTTCAATTTTGTGCCTTTAAACATTGTTGCATTACACAATACAATTATGAATCAACATAATAAAATGATTTACTTAGGTAGTAACATAACATTAATGCCAATCTATGAAATTATGCGTCTCGTGACAAAATGTATTATTTCCTATGTAACAAATATAATGTTAATTTAACGAATGAATCACCTCTTTTGATACATGCACACTTTTTTCATTGACAGGTCAACAATAATTATTGGATTTACTTATGATTGCATTGAATCGTTTGAATTGCAAAATGTCTAGCTCCACTGCAAATTGTTATCGCATTGAGTAATTGCATAGTAAAACGAATCTGATAACAGCGAAAGACAGTTTTGAAAATGATCCGAAACATAAAGACACATTATTTACTCTCTAGACCCCAGAAGAAAGAAATGGGAGAAAAAGTGGAAGAAATTGTTTGTAATCTAATGGTAAAAACCACGAAATGCTGAGTATGATTGTTTTGATTACATTTTTTTCATTCATTCATGCCATCACGACATTACCCACAAGTGATGTAGACTAACTGCATGTAATGAATATACAGGTCTTTCTCTTTGTACCATAAAAAATAACTCATTCAGGATGTGTAGCACATCTCATCGCTGAATTCATGATAAAATTAACAATTTCCAATTTTAAAATTAACAATTTCCAATTTTAACATTTTTTACATTGTAAAATAAAATATTAAAACTGGACATTTTGCGAATTGAAACGATTGCTTTAATTATAATATGTTTTTTTTTATCATATGACCAAGATGTCGGCACTCGGAATTGGAATCACAACACGTATATGGAAGACCTTCAGAAACCACAACTACCTATACATGTTAAGTTTGCTATCGGACGTCACGTTTTTGTCCTTATTGATATGAGGTTGAATTTGGATTCGAACCCATGACATTGTGCACGGAAGGCCAGTACACTAAATCGAATTATTCAGACATTAAGTAAATAAAATTAATATTCGGTATAAGTAAATGCGATGGTCCTGTCTGGGTCATATTTTGAGAACGTTCAATCATAGTTGGTAAAAAAAAAAACTCTATAATTAGATCTCCAGATTCATGACGGGCAGGACAACCCCCTTTTACAAAAGACTGTTTCTATGACAACGATATCGGAATATTTAAAACAAAAAATGATTGCATAATTACATGTCTATCCATGTTTTAATCATCTTCAATTTAAGTTGACTAAAGAACTCGACTTCAAAGTTCCGAACATGTTTTTTATTATTATTTGAGCTTAGGTACGTTAATTATTGTCTATATATAATAAAACATTTATGAATCGCATAATAATATTATATCTTAATAATATATTACAACAACTAATAACAGTTTCCCAATGCATTTCAAACAGGATAAGTTTGTGTTGATAATAATGTAGTGAGAAGAAGTAAATCATCTTCGTAAAATATTATATATAGCCCCGAATGGAGTAAGCTAGTTTCAACCATGTCTTGCAGAGAAAAACGTTAAAGGGTGAATGGTGATAATGAACTAAAAAAATCAAGGTTATAGAACAGCAAAAGATAAAAAAACGTTTTACTTCTACAAGAGGGCTTTTGGTGTTGCTGGACTGGCTTCATGAAATCGCCAGTCAACATTATTTAGGAGCAATCATTCTGTCACCGCCAGCTTCAGGAGCAAACTAAAAACTGCTCATCTCGCCAGTAGATACCTTTGAGATGGTCTAAAGACTGTGCCAAAGCAAAACTATCTGGTACCGTCATAATTTTAATAAACAAGTAGGTCAAAACTTACTTATCACAGTTTAAAAGTAAAGAAAGAGGAACAATAATGTCAGGTAACACAGAACTTAATGATATTACATATTATGTCTAGTTGATTCTGTAGAATTAGTGGGTAAATATAATTTTGTGAAAGTTCACTTTAATTGATAACAATTGGTTGTCACGTGTTTGATTAGACTCTCAGTCTGTTCAACTGATTCAATAATAATATATTTCTATAAGAAAGTTGTGTATTACCGTCTAACGTGGCAACTTTACCTTTCAGTGGCAACTTTACCTACCTCTATCAGGTCTCAAGAAAACTATTCCTTCACAAAATGTATCAGCAGTTGTATGGTCGTTTCAGTTTAGGAATGTGTGTTAATTAACTGGCAATACTAAAAAAAGTTTTCGTTGGCAGCACTGCAATAACTGTCAAGTTATATCTATATTTCTGAACGTTTTGCATGCAGTCATTTCTGGAAGTCTTACCAAATTTGATATAATTATTGTGTAATTACTGAACTGAGGTGAGTCATATTTATATATTCTAAACAGCACATACTTATGAAGATATTAAGATAATCAGAATGTTTTAATTTTCACTGTTTTTGGAAATATTTTACTTTATATTAAAAGTCACTTTAGGTAAAGTTGCCACCACTTCAAGTGGTGGCAACTTTACCTAATGTTAGGGCTACCAACATGAATACATATATATACATTTTTATCTACTTAATAATTTTTGTACCGAGTTCGATGGGAAAAAGTGCTCTACGCGTGTTTATTATATTAAATTCAATTAGAAATTTAATTAAAATTAAGTGTGAGTAGGTAAATATAAAAAAATATTGCCGTGATTGGACAGGTGTTCAAAATAATTTGTGGCAGCCCTACAATAAAACATGGATTAGTATGAAAATGTTCATAGAAGCTAAGGCATCTTTACCTACAATCATAAGACAAATTATAATATTAACAATGTTGCCAGGAAATGTATGATTTAAGTTATAAAAATCAAAGACAAGTGTAGAGAGTGTGGTAGGCATGATAATTCAACTTACGTTACACTCTTAATCCCCGTTTATTGAAAATATTGTGAGTGGGTAAAGTTGCCCATTTCCTTCCATCTTTACCTATGATTTATTTTTATCAATAACTCGTTAATTTTTGACTTTTATTTATACGTGTATGCAGAAATTTACAACCTTTTATTATTTAAACTTATATAAAGTCATAATTCACTCTTATGGATATTTATTTCAGAGATATTTTATTTTTTCAAAAAAAATGTGGTAAAGTTGCCATGGTTGACGGTACTCATAATATACCCACCAATGCCGTATAGACTGTGTTAACAACTAAATCATTTCATTGTGCACGGTTCTAGAGACTTCTAGAATGAATCATGAATGATAGATCTAAAATGATCTTAATTGATAGAATTGATTGATATAAAGAAATATGAGTATAAAAAATGTATTAAGTAAAACTAAAACTATTAAGTTAGGGGCGTAGAAGCAAAGTTACATCAATCCTAGAAATCTAAAATTGAGAAAAAATCAAACTTATTATCTGTGGTAATTAATATGACAAAAGTTGATATCATGTTCGATTATTTAATCAGATTTTTCATGAGCTATGCCTCTTGAAACTTAATTTTAATCACTATAAATACAAAAATGATATCTTTTTAACATAAAATCATGTATACCTATTAATACCTATGTAGAGTCAATAATTTGATAGGCGTGTATGAGAGATGTTAAATAAGTTTTTCAAAATAGATTTACTGGAGGAAAAATGCATATTTTCATTGTATCATTAATAAAACTGCTGCGTAGTAGCGTAGTAAAAACATTTCTGCGTTCATAGTTAAATATTTTTGAAAAATAATTATATCAACGTCTCTTTGCTTCTATACCCCTCAAGTATCATTGTTCAAAAAATGGACAAATAATCTAAATCATAAAAGCTTGATAAATAAAATTGATTAAAATAAAGTCAGTTGTTCTATTATATTATCATAAAAGCCCACCACTCGTCTGTAAGTGATTTAGGATATAACCAATTATATAATCTTCAAAAGAAAATAATAAAAATGAACAATAAATTATAGGAATCAATAAAAAATTACTAACTCAACAATAAAGAAATGAACATAAAATATATTATCAAGATTGATGTACTTTTTTTTAATTTTTTTATTTAAAACAAAACACGGCGTGTTCCTTTTACATGTTGATGAAACAGTTCAACAGAAAACAAAACACAAACAATCACCAGTCTAGAATACATTTTTGTATTAATTTTGGCTTATTAAACAGCCAATAGAATAAAATAATGCAAAACAGAAGAAGTCAATAATTGGAAACAATAGGTCTACGTTAAATAAATTTCATCAAATATATCAATACAAGCAAGCATTAATATGTCAAAAAAATACAAGCATGACGTTTTCTTAAGTAATTAAAATTAAATTATGCGTCAATTTTCTGAAAGATAAAACAAAAGGCGTGGTGCAGTATTATGTTAATGATTCTATTTGGTGATGCAATTGCGTGTAACATAAAGGAAAATGATTTGGTAAATGATATAAAAACCACAAGGAGATGGCGATTGATTGTGTAACTTTCAATTTCATAGTTCATACAGGTACCTTGTTAAAAATTTCTCAATAACAATTTGCATCATAGCTCATTAGGCACATAATTGTGTAATTTTAAATGTTGAAATGGACAGAATTAATATCAATATGAATTCTAGGAAAATGGTTCACAGTAAATGACTTGGTTTATAGAAGTACTAAGCTTAAATGAACCACCTATCTTCATAGAAACATAATATTATTTAATTATATTTTAAACCAAATGTTTATCGGTGCTGTAATTTAAAAAAAATAAACACGTTTTTGGTAAACTGCTGATAAACAACAAACTTATATTTATGATGATATCACATCACTAAGCCTTAGTATTCAAAATGATCACTAAACATAATAATTACAGGTTTAATCACGCACTGGCTGGTGTTGTAGTAATCATCTTCACTTCAATTGGATCTACATCCATGAGAATAGATTCTGTTGCAACTTTGGTGCCTTCTGTCGAAGTTTTGATATCGCTAGATATTTCTGTTACTGGTATCGAGTCAATTCTGTTATCTTCCTTCTTCAAAGGTATCACCTTCAGAGATTCTTCGTCTGTTAAAATATCAACGAATTTACAAGGTGTGAAATTGGGATTATTGCTGTTGTTTCCATCTTGTTTATCCATACAGCTGATTCTTGGTGGTTCAGGTTGTGTTGCGTTTTTCGAAAGATTTGTTAAGAAATCGCAAGGAATTGTTGTTTCTTCTCGTTTACCTTTGCGTATCACTGAAATTGTACAGGATTCTTTATTGTTAGCTGAAGTTGGTGCCGGTGGAATATTAGAGCCAGTTTTGGTTCCTGGTGCAAATGAGGTCGCTATCTCACATGGAATCAATACTACGTTGGTGCCTTTATCATCTGTGAGTGACAGAGTGCAATTTGACAACTCACTTGCAGGAATTGGTGGGGGTGGCTGATACTTCTGTCCACTTGCTGGAGCATTATTGTCATAGTGATGATAAATGTGTTGGCTGCTACTGTGTCCACTACCACCAAAGGTTCTGGCAAGATTATACACGGCAAGGCCAGTTAAAACGCCTCCGAGTGCACTTCCTACACCGAATCCTGAAGAAGATTTTGTAACATATGTGGGCTGGTAGCTTGGTGGAAAAACTGGGTAATTTGGTGGAGCATGAGCACCTCCATAATATGTGGGAGCACTGTGATATCCTCCATAGGCAGGTGCGTGATATCCTCCGTAGCCTCCGGGACTGTATGGAGGTGGTGGTTGATTATGTGAAAATGGTTGGTATCCTCCAGGGCTACCTGGTGGGTGATATGATGAACTGTATGGAGGTGGATTGTTATTTGGTCTGACATTCGTGCTACCAATGTGTCCTCCAGATGATCCTGAAAGACCAGAATTAGACGGATAAGATGGATTAGCGTTTGGTTTGCTACCTCCAGAAAGTCCTGAACTTGCGGGGTAACCGTGTGATGGATTGTAGGAAGTTGGTGAATTCTGATTTGGTTTAATGTTTGTACTTGTTGCGTGTCCAGATAATCCTGTACCTGCTGGATACGAATGGCTTCCAGAAAGACCAGTGCTGGCTGGATATGAGGGGTTGCTAGCCGGATATGAAGGATTGCTAGCGGGTGCATGTTGATTAGGTTTCACATTAGTACTGGTAATATGTCCACTTGATCCAGACAATCCTGTATTTGAAGGATAAGAGTGAGGAGCTCCTGCACCTGGAGAATAAGGCTGATATCCTCCTGATACTCCACTACTGGCAGGATATGCATGACTGCCGGATGATCCACTACTAGCTGGGTATGTATGAGTTCCAGAAGATCCACTACTGGCTGGATAAGTATGAGTTCCTCCAGACTTTCCGCTACTTGCTGGATAACTATGAACTGCGGACGAACCACTACTAATTGGTTTGGATTGAGTTTGATGGACTGGTGCAGATGCTCTGGATGGATAACTGAGAGCTACATTGCTACTTGCCGAATGTGACGTATGTGATGTGGATGGCTTTGACCATGACGACCATGAATGAGAACTACCCCCTCTGGAGCCTCCGCTGGTTCTGCTTCCTCCACCACTAGTTCTGCCTCCTCCACCGCCTCTGCCTGGGAAGGCGTTAATTTCATAAGTAAACAAAAAACACACAAATGTTAACACTAGTAGAAACTTCATTTTCGTATTGAGCACAAACACTGTTATATTTATTTATAAGTTTTAAACATCACAACTCATTATTATCACAAGACCGATGCGTGGAAGCATTCGTAATCAACTGGTCTTTTACACAACCGACACTCAATAGTATTATTTAATTATTATACTTGTTCGCGATCTCACTGCTACTATTACCTATGTTGAATGAAATAAACAACAATATAATATTATTACAGAATACAGACAGTATCAAGTTGTTGTCTGTTATTGCCTTGAACATCAACACATATGATTATAATCACAATAATATAATTATTTTATTTTTCAATGATTCAAAAACAGTTAAGTCAAGTTATGAATTTGCTACCGATATTGACATTCTTCGTATATATTTCTTAGAACCAGTGTGGTTTTTCAGTTGTTTACACGCGTAATCACAGACTTCTGTATACTTAGAGTAAACTGATAACCTATTGAATCTGACCACTTACGTACACGATAATGATACAAACAGTAATACAATATAATATACACGTATAATATTACTTAGTTATTGTTTCGTTAGAATAGTGTACTTATGACTACCTACACTTCGATACTGTGGACGGTGTTTATCTATACTAGTCACTTCTTCGTGGTTTCGAAATATTCTACGTGTTCCGTCATTATCACACTAGGCGGTGTTAGTAGTAATTATCGGTTGATTGATGCGTTTTTCTTCAACTGGTTTAGAACATTTCAATTTAATTGGTTTTACGTTTCATTATAGAGTAATATATATTCATCTCTTTTCTTATGTATATATTCATCTCTATCTACCGGCCTTTGTCGTCTGTAATAATCCCCATTCTCATATTGTCTATCTCTTGTTATCTACAAACAATTTATATGTGTGTCGCTTTTTTCAAACTAAAAATTGCGGCACCAAGGACCGCAACGAGATTTTCTTGATGGTATATCTTTGAGATTCATATTGCAAATCTAGGTATAACATATCACTGGTGCCACTTGGTAATTAGCGATTCCCTACAGTTAAAATAATAAAAAAAAACTCGTGCTTTTGATGAGCTGCAGTTTGATACCCCGCATGCTCATATTTGAGCTTTAGAAAATATTATGTACCTAGTCAAGCAACGACTAAGTCTTTGGAAAACGATCCTTTTTTTCTTCTCTTAGTGCATTATCTACCCCCTCCCTGACGTTGGAAATCACACAATACAACAGATTCTATAATATGAAAATTGGTGGGTGCTGTTAAACTCCTGACCCATGAGTTTCGCAAGCTAGGAATATGCATCAAGAAGAATAATAAAAAGAAATATGCATCGTCTTAATAATAATTCATTATTTTCTCTGTTAAAATGCACCAATCTATTTTTTAAATCTCAATATCTGACATAATATTATGGGGCGCATTTTAGTTTCTAATTTTGTTTCTGTTGTTTACCTTCTGTTTTTCACGTATTTGATGGGCCTATTGGTGTGTGTTTGATTTCAATAAATAAATAAATATTTATTTAAAAAAAAATCGCAAATAAAAAAATTAATAGGCACAGACCTATGTCTATGTACAAACAATAGATTTTGAACTAATTGTGCTTTATATGTAGGAAAATGTAATTTACATTAATTTCACAAAATGTAAGCCTCTTTCCTACAATATACAAAATTTATTTATTTGCGGTCGAAATGCACGTGGAATTCCAAATATAATTAATTCATCTATACTATCACGGTGTTTCTCATGAGGGTAACCAGCGGAGAAACATGCCAGTCATCTTCTCCGTGTCAATAAAACTCCGTGACAGGATGAGTGGATCTCAAATAATATCACTCATTTGTAAATAAAAATATATGAATAGACCAAAGGTCACGTGGTCTTGTCTATGGATTTGCTTTTGCTTGGGGGGCAAACAGTCAGATTGCGCAAATCATCCTTGTAGGATGTTATGCCATAAGAGAAAAAAAAGAATGTCAGACGACAAAATAATAACAAAATCGACACTGACAGTTTTTTTTTATTATTAGGTACCTATATTCTTTAGGCGTTCCACCTAATATTACACCGTAATCGTCTGTTGTGTTGGGATGCCTGATGCCCCTCAATGATTTTTCTGTGACGTCATCCTTTAATGGTCTATTACATTTCGCCAGTATGAAAGTATGCGATGACAAAAATTGACCACCCGTAGTATTGTTACCATTCTGATGAGAGCTTCGAATAAAACCTGTTTAACATACCAGCATTTATGACAATAATGTACTATATGCAAATTATCTGTTAATATTTTTTCATTAGGCAACACAGCTTACTAGGAAGATTTGTGGCGTTTAAACATTTTGTATTCAAATGAAAATTTATTTATTATTCATTTTTACTGGGATACAAACTTACAAACAGTCATATATTCAGGTAATACTAACAGAATTATATTAAGCCATAAGTGGACCAGTTAAGTCCCCTATCATTACCAATATGTAATACAAAATGATAAAAAACAATAAGAAAAACAACAAAAAAGTTTTAACATAATTTATTTATTTTCATATTCACGGCGTGAGCATTTTACATGTTACACAATACAAAAAAATAATATAAAAAGAAATTCATAAAATATTGTACCATTTTACCATACTGTACCATCACGTCATCTTCCACATTTGGGGCAGGCTACAGACTGACTGCATGTAAAAACCATATAAGTCATCATTTATGTCTTCATCATTTCCATAGTAAAATATAAATAAAATAAGGTTCGTGCAATATTATAAGTATCAAGTTTTTCTCATTTAAGTAAGCAAGCAATCGAGAAATAGAAATGATTGACTGTGTGTAAATAAATAACTCTATTACTTTGAATTGTATGAGATGCACAAAGTATGGAAATATGAATTTTAGTTGTTAGAAGAAATATATAATGTTGGCTATTTCCTGTTGTATTGTGAGTGTTTGATTATAATTGACTTTCTACCAACTAATGTTCTATTCGAATTCAAAGTTGTGTCATTAGTGATATGACAAAACATATTATTTGTAATTAGGTTATATACTAAATCAATCCACAAACAAGATATTATCAAGTGCATTTATACCAACAGTTTGAAGGACATGAAAATAGGTTTTTATTCACATTTCATGTCATTATTTGAAGCGGCATTCAAAGAAATCAGTTTGATTAATTGATAATTGTTGTATTACTTGAAATATTTTAGCCCAATACCAATTCTATTTAGTTTTAAAGGCGATACATCAAAACTATTGACTTACAATAGTTAGATAAAGTTTCTAGTGTGACATGTGTTACATTTAACCCTAGAGTGCTCGCGCTATGAGCATTTTGCCGCCCGCAGCAAAAAAATCGTGATATTTTTTACACGATTCATTTGTCACAGTCAAGAGTCTTAGTAGCTGGCCCCCTGTATTTCACCGCCTTGTCTTAGAAATTTAAAGAAAATCGGTGCATGGGTGACTGTAGGAGCTATCAGTTGTTGTCGGTGTGTCGCGTTTGGCGGCAAATTGCTAACTGCGCGACTACTCACGTAAGTAAAATCCGTGTGTCTGCTTTTTTAAAATAGTTGAAATATTATTGATTTTCATTGCATATAATGTTGTTTCATTTAAATATCGTAATAATATTGATATTTAGTTTATTTTGATTAATCATTTGGGTTTTATTTATTAGTTTATTTTAGATCTTTTTAGGTAAGCAACGGGCGAAGTGTACATACGGAATGATTAAGAAAAACACCCAAATAGTTTTGTGGTTGGAAGAGGAGTCTGGTTTTGAAGAAGCTGGTGAATAGCTGAGAAACCAAATAACCCAATTTGTTCTATCGGAACATAAAAAAATATCTTCAGGTGTATGTGCAGTATGTCCATCCAGGAAAAATAGAAGTACAAAAAAGGGTGCAGTAGATGCGCAAAGTTACTGTGCAACGAACATTATATATACATGTGTCAGGACTGTTTTGCTGAAATACATGTCGAAGATGATGAAAAAGTTTAATTTTGTTTTCAACTTTAATTTTTCTTTTTTTTTATTTAGGTTAAGATGAAAATGTTGTTGAAATTCAAGAAATTTTACCAAAGTATATTTTTTTTTATAACACTAAATATAAATATTTAATAAATGTCACTTTTTCTGATAGTTTATGTTTTATTCTATCCATTAAAAATCATTGAAAATGTGTTTAACCATTATTTGCAAAAAAAATCAATTTAAGTATGGGCGGCAAAATGCTCCCCACGCGAGCACTCACGTTTCACGGAAAGGCGCGACTAGTCTAGGGTTAACTATTACAACTGCCATTTATCATCACGACTAGGGAATCCAATCCCGCATCAAAATCGCGATCCCGCAAGACTGCGGGATTGAGGTCATCAGTCCCGCGGATCCCGCGGGATTTGCGGGATTGAGATTTTTTAATAAAAAAAACTGTTTCAAGTAGATACTTAGTTATTTAAAAAAATATATCAAATAAAGACGAGTAAATTTAAGTTTTTTTTTATTATTATGCAGCTTTTTTACTTATATTACTAAACAAGTGGAAATAATGATGTTTTAGAGGTATAAATAATCAGCTTCTTATAAGGAACAATATAAGTCAACATTTCACCTTATAGCTTTGAAATTTATATGAGCAATTGAACATATTTATTAGCTTCGACTTTTAGAGGCATAAATAATAGTTTTTTTTTCCGATAATACTATCGAAGAAATGATAAGTACCTAACATATCATCTTTTAGATTTGATCTAATCTTGTTGCATAAATAGCCAGCGGCGAAAAAAAGCACGTTCAGCTTCCACGCTATTAGGTAGAGTTTACTTGGCTATCCATTCTGTACGGAGACTGTGCTCTAATTCATCTTCTAGTATAGGCGAAGGCTCATCATTTAATAGATTCGATAAAGGCGTGTCTTCTTCATCGCCATTGTCATCAACTTGTTGGTTTTTAGTTTCAGGTTGTACCTGCGAGTCTGACAACAGTCTCTCGATTAAACACTTCATTTAGTTCGAAGTGTAACTTTGCTTGAATGAAAGAATGGAACGTCCACCACATTTGTAGATCCTGAATCTTTTTCTTGATATTTGTTAGGATTTTCTAAGCACAGCAGCACGACAGTCATTGATGTGCAGCCTTATTATATCCGGCGAAATAGCGACACTTCAAGTTCCTGGCTTAACCTGGTATTTTGTCGATCCAGTTTGCTTATCATAAAACGCAATGTGGTTTCTGCAGAAACTAATGTTGCGTCCTCGCGGCATAAGACATTTACAGCAAGCTTCACTGGCTCTAAAGCTCGTTCAATTTTACTAAATGTTATAAATTCTTCATCAGTGAATGAAAATGAAGAATATGTCAGTTTAAGATCAATAAGTGCTTAAAGAATGTACTGTTTGACTTGGATGAACCTCGATCACATTGATGCGAGACTGTTCCAGCGCGTTCGGCAATCTAGGATCAGCTGTAATTCTTTGCAAAATTGTGCTTTAATATATATTTGCAGAAGATCATTTGTTACTGGAGATTTCGAACTAAAAAAGCTTGACAATTTTCCTGACTTTTTGAAAAAGTAAAAACAAAAAATGGTATAAGTTATAATGATTTTCATTGCAAAATCTATTGGTCTGACAATACTTATCTACCTGCATTGTGGTAGCAACTCTCCTTCTTGAATGTCTTCCTCTACCGAAAAATCACCTTTCTCGTCATCATCATCTTCATTTTCATTATCACTCCCACCATCCGGTCTATTTTCGAGTACTTCAACTTGACTTTATTTCTTCTTCTTGTCACTGATGCATAGAACTTCAAGAACAGCGAGTTGCAACCCATGTGCAAAGCATAACTGGTGGTACGCTGATAATAATGACTGCTGCACCATTGGTTGTTGCTGCGATTACATCTAAATTTAGGAAACTCTAATTATTTTCCATACAAATTCTATAGAAAAGTCACGAGATCCAAGGCAAAGAAGTTAATTAACTTATCATTGAGGCTGTGCTAGGTTTAATAAATAATCAGAACGTCGTCTGAGCCCATTCTTAAATATTTTCTTCAGTCCCGCAAGCGTGCGGGATCCCGCATCAGTAATCCCGCATTTCTGATCCCGCAAAAAAGGTGCGGGATCCCGCATTTACGGGATCCCGCTTTTGCGGGATTGGATTCCCTAATCACGACATAGTGTCAACATAAATTAAAGGCATTCAGGATAGGTGGCTAACGTCATCGCATAACTAAACATGAAACTTAATTAAACTTCATTTCTTCGAACACCTGCCTTTTACAGGATACTCGAAAACTTACGGAAAAATTGGGGAACCAATTCTTCTCTGAGTGCTCCACAGAACTATTGAGTTAGTTGACATATTCTGAATGCACTTATTTTTTGTGCATGGAGTGGTTAACTTGTATGCTTATTACATGTGGTTTTTGTGTATCCTAATCACATGCAGTTCACTGTGCACCCCTTTTGTGTGATATGCTGTAATTGTATAAAATAAACACATACTCATACACATTGATATAAGCGTTCATCACATTAATCGAAAAAATATAAATTTTGGATATAGTACTTATCGACGTAAGGTCATGATGTTGGCTACTAATGCGGTGCAGTCACGGGTAAAAAAGTGAATGTAATACAACATAGTTTTAAATAATACAGAATCTCGTTCCATTGGTGGGGATTTATAATTATTCAAAAGATATCGAAGCCTTTTTATGCGTTGGCTTGCATATATGGATAGCTAATGTTGCCAGTCAGAAAAATAGGTATTTATTTATTTATTAATCCATTTACGGCAAAAGCCTTTTTACATGTAATATAAACAATTTGTAAGTAATGAACAATTTTTCCATCAAAGATATCAAAACTGAAAACAACATAAATACAGTATTTAAAATGTCAAAGATTTAAAATTTAAAAATAAAGTACATACACATACAGAATATAAAAATTTAAACTACAATATAAGAAATATATACATACATACATACCATCACGCCGTTTCCCTCGCGGGGTAGGCAGAAAGGATCGAGCGCCACTTCCTTCTATCCTTGCATACATTTTTCGCATACATATAAGAAATATATACCTAAACAAAATGTTAAAGGTATTTTTTTATTACATGTAAATAACTTTTTTTTTTATTTTCCATAAATATAACAATAAAACAACTTACTACTACAAAAAAAAATTCTACTAACTAAACATCATAAATCTTAAACACATTCTTTTGACAATAGAAAATGGAATTTACTGCCTCCCTAGACTTGAGTCTGTTCTGAGGCAGTATCGTACATAGTTACTAATATTTTTTAAATTAATTGTGGCACATCTCTGAAAGATTTACCTTCTTTCTGTACTTTATATAATTATGTAGTTATTGTCTGTTTTGTGCTTAAAATGAGTAAATAAATATTAGACTAATAATGAAATCATTAGAGAAATAGAAAAATTCTATATATCTATTCCCTCACGCCGTATCCCAAGTGGGGTAGGCAGAGAGAACGGAACGCCAATTAGATCTGTCCTTACATACTTCTTTCGCTTCCTCTACAGTCATACAATTTCTCATGCACGCACGTCGGTTTCTTTTACTCAAAACACGGTCGTCCTTGAGAATTTGATCTACATGTTCAAGCCATGTAGTTCTCGGACGCCCGCGCTTTCTCACACCCCTCCTTTCAGCCAAGTATATCCTCTTTGTATTAATATATCTAATTGAAATTAGAAACTAAAGGAGCATTTGAACTTGCTCACTGAGTACCTAATCGCTCGGGATGCCGGATGAAAGTGGTTATCAACCGAGATAATTATTTTTTTAAATTTAATTAATATAAACCTCAAAACAGCAATTAAGATTGCTGTTATCAGAGGTGAATAAAATTACAGAGATTAGGCAAAAACAGTAGATATTAGCAACAGATACAAAAGAAATATTAATAGGTATATAATATTATGACACAACACTACACACTACTCCAAATTTTCGGAGCTTGTAATTAGCATAATAATTTTATTTATATATTTTTTTAATTTTCTGCACTCCTTTAGATGTCCGGGCAAATTTTTATATATATTTTTTTTTTTATTATAGTATATCGTGTATTCTGTGTTAACTTTCATCAGAGTTTGGGGCAGATAAAAAAAATCTAGTGATCCATTGTTTCTTCATCCAACCATCATTTGCAATATGGAGAGGTTAAGATGCCGATTTTGAATTACTGCCTCCTAATGTACCATGTAGATATATGTAATAATAAAGAGTACACGTAGGTATGTAGAATTCTAATGAAACAGGAAAGTTCTAGAGAATTACTCTAACAAGATAGCCATCATTGGAAGATTACACATTCCGTATGCAGATGTATATACAATAGTTAATTCTCAGAATTCCAGTGGTGTTTTATTTATTTTTATTTATTCATAACCAGTAACACACTTCAGACCACACACAAACAAGTACAAAAAATAACAACAATATCACAAAAAAACAATGCATTGCCCAATTTAAAGGTGTATAAAAATAGCGCATAAGGTTGTCATAAAATAAAAAAACTATAAGAGATGAAAGTAAATTGTGAAAATAAAACAATGGTTATTATCAAATTAGTAAAAAACTGGATTAACACACAAATCAATAAGAAAACAACACCACTGAAAGTTTATTTATTTATTTATTTATTTACATATATTCACGGCGTTAGCCTTTAACATTTTAACAATCAAATCAGAATAGAGAACAACAACATAACAAAAAAATTACAATTAATGTGTCGAATCAAAAATAGTCATACTGGTAAAATAAATGTATATGATACAATTCTTATAAATATGTCAAACTAAAATATTCAAACAGGTCATTTTAAAAAGAGGATTCATAAATATAATAGTCATACAAGTAAGAAAAGAGTAAGTCAATCAGGTATAAGTGTAAGTGAGATAACTATTATATGTCAATCTAAAATATTCAAATAAGTCATTTTAATTAGAGAAATTATAATTGGAACATTGTTTAATAAAATTTTAAGTCAGATTAATTTAGGTCAAAGTGATATAGAAAGTATGATTAAATGATTCAGACTCAAAATTTACAAAAGAAGATGATCAATGCGTTGCCCAATGTCATTTTAACATGTGATTATATTGTTTGATTACGTCAGATTTATATTTGAGGAAACTATCGGCAATGATGTCTGCATATCCCTCCACCAGATTACCCAGACGATGGATCCGAACTAAAGGAGAATGAAACATATAATTGTTTTTTGCATTATACTCATGGAACAGAGATGTCTGTCTGGTAGATCGGGTCGGGACATGAAACTGAATAAGTCCGAGCAGCTCTGGGGAGTCAACTATGCCATTTATTAGTTTATAAAGAAAACTAAGGTCGGCTATTTCTCTACGGTTTTGTAAACTGAGTAAACTGAGCTCACTCATTAAGGCAGGATAGTCAATATTTTCCAGTGGTATACCCATTTTATAATTGATTAATCTCAAAAACTTCCTTTGAACCCTTTCAATACTGTTTATATGTACAGCGTAGTTAGGAGACCATACTAGAGAGTTGTACTCCAACAGTGGTCTCACCAGGGATACAAATAATAATCTATACGACTGAATCAACTTTAAATCAACGGCCAATCTGAAAATAAAGCCCAAAACTCTCATTAAACAAAACAAATTAACATTATAACACAATAAAATCAATGAAAACAAAAATCACTACAATTACAATATCAACCGAGCACATCAAGGGAGGGAATGGAAATGGAGGAAACCTGCCGAAATGCAGAGGGAAAGTCGCATAAAAAAATTATGACAACCATTAATCATGTACATCAACTGTTGAATAAGAAATTGCGCACCATGTAACATTTAAAATTTAGTCCTCGTGTAACATAAATTACACTCGCCAACCTTTTGTAACTTTTCAAGTTTCTATCGGGAGTATAGTTACAGTTACAGCTGAGTTGACGCAAAAACAGATCATATTATGCCTACATCGAATAGAAAACGCAAATTTAACGACCGGTGTAGCACAGAGGTAATAAGACTCTTGCTTAACAAGATCCTAGGTTCGATTGCGGATCAGAGCAAAATAAAGAATGATCTTTTTTCAAATTGTCCTAGGTCAGCGTGTTACATGTATAAGTCTTTGGTGCATTGCATGACGTATGTGGTTGGTCGCGTTTATTCCCATACCTAATATAAAATTCGTAATATCATAATTTCGGATTAGCTCGATGTTTGTAAATTGTCCATATATAATAATATGTTAGGTTATATTATGGCAAGCAACATTTGCATCATTGTCTCCTAAATTCATTTAGTTCTGGATGTAGTGAATTTTATAATGATAGCCAAAAGGAAAATATTAAGTACAATACTTACCTATTATAATAAAAGATTTTCTTTTCATAACATTTGACTACAAGTGACAAAAAATCTATGCTTTCTTTAATCCAAAAAGATCCCAACAGCCTGGACGACGCACATTCACAATATTTATGATAACGATAACATTAGAACCTGAGGAACTTCATGAAAACAGGAGTGGTTTGTATCATGGAGAGAAAAAAGCTAATTAGCTAATTTTAGAATTCCGATGCTGATGTTCATTTTTCTCCGCTACTTTCACATAAATATCGCATGGTACGACTGTTTTGGAGAAAACTTTTATAAAACCTTAAACAAAAAAGTACGTGGAGCACCTGTCAAATAATTGGTTTCTCACTCTTTTCCGTAAGTTTTCGAGTGTCCAGTAAAAGGCGGGTGTTCGAAAAAATGAGGATATTCTACATCTTAAATTCAGCGATGAGGTTTGCCACCCATCCTGAACGTCTTAGCTTTTGTTGACGCGGAGAAGACAGGTTGCATGTTTATTGCATGCGGCTGGTCTGCTAGGGATATGTCGTGATGGAATATTAGTAGTAAAACAAAAAAAAATCGTCATATCTTAGTTAAAGAAATGTCACAATATTGATTTGATCGATTTCAATACAAACTCACGCCGAATCTACGATTTTTTTTTAAGGATTGTGCCCCAGTCTCTCATCCTATCACTGTCGGGAATTCTGAATTGATTAGTAGGTATAATGAATGAATGTGGGTGACCGATTGTATACTTACCTACACACTCATAATATTGTTGTGGATATATATTTAAGATACTCAGCAAATCATCTACATACCTATGTACTAGATACTTGTGATGATGTCAATACGCAATATGTTTGTATAGATAGGTCATGCTACGTGCCGTACTATCGCACGTACCTAAGTATGTTGTGTATGGCATGTTGTGCACTAATGATGCAGTAATGCTGACACAACAGTAATAGAGCGCGATTACCGATACTTGCTTTACCATACTTCGTTACATCATAGACAATTAGTCCGACCAAAACTCCCAGCAAAAATAATATGTATGTGTATTCTGTTTCCTTCTGAAGTCTTCTCTGTTCGCCTCCACTCGCAGACTTAAAGGAACTCTATCTCCAAAACTCGGCCTGTGAGATCGAAACGGCTCAATAAATCAGCGTTTTGTTCACCCTTTGCTGAGCGAAGCACGTGAGGTTAAAAAGGGGTCTACGACTCCTGAGAAGTGGGTCGATGAGCGATGTATTTGCCATATTTCGCTAATAGCACATCTCCAGCAAATAAGCCAAAGCCAAAAACATCATCGCACTTATATTGTACTCCACTTGGTGCTTTGCTTTCAATTAATTATATTGGAAATCATGCAGAAGGCGAGTAATGTGTTCAGATTGTCAGCCTTCCATCAGGCGAAGTGAAGAATGATAAAAAGTGTAAAGTCTGTTTAATTTCAATGTTTTGTTAGGAAGGGAAGTTTAGTCTACGCTCTTACAGTTTTATCTAGTGACTTCTAGCGATAAGGGAACAGCAGACGATGCCTACTTTGAACGAAAACAAAACTTAACTATTTTCGCTCACTTTGACGCTACTGTTGGAAATCATACTACCCTCGAGTACACTCTTGAACACCAGTCACTAAAACTCTTCCCATCAAAAAGCTAAAGACTCTTCACGTCTTGTTTCTAACCCTAAAGATAAATAATATAAAGAAAAGTCAAGTGATATAATATGTACATGCAATAATAAAAAAAATCCCCGTGGAGCACCCGGTAAAGAATTGGTCTCCCACTCTTCTGCGTAAGTTTTCGAGTGTCCTGTAAAAGGCAGGTGTTCGAAAAAAATAAGACATTTTACATCTTAAATTCAGCGTTGAGGTTTGCCACCCATCCTGAATGTCTTGATTTTATACTGGCACGAAGAGGACAGTTTGTATGTTTCTTACATACAGCTGATCTGCTGGCTACCCCACTTGTGGGATATGCCGTGATGGTATAGTAGTAGTAGTAGTAATAATAAAAATTCTAAATATATTATGGTCAAGTCGGTAATCGCAGTCAATTACCGTCGACTTTTGTGCCTCGTCCTAAAACTTCTATAGTATAAATAAGTACCTACTTATACGGTATATGGAATTATCAATATTGATCATACTCATTACAAGCACGATATGCCAGACAAATTGTAATACCAATACCAGTAGCCAGTACTATACTGCCACTTATTATGTGTTGCCACCGGTAGGTAGCCAAAATTACCTACCCATGAGTACTCACCTATATGTAAATGCGATGTTATGTTTGTTTGTTAGCTGGCCATCTACCTATGTACCTCCCCGCTTACCTACGTACGTTGCAACAATTCAAATAATCATGATCCAGAACATTCCACTCCTCTCTTGTTGAATCAGCTGTTTTGTATCTGTTTAACTATAAAATATGTAATACATATCTAATTTCGACATTCGTGAATGCGAAAAACATGCGAAAGCTCGTAAATATAATTGCAGAAGTCTTAAGAAAATTTGCAGATGCAAATGTCAAAAAATATGCGAAAAGTTAAAATAATTATTTTCTCTCTCATTTCTATTATATACTTTCGATGTGAAGAAAAGAGACACAACATTAAGCGAGGACACAGCTACGGCTTCACATTATCTCACTCAAAGGATTTGTCGAGTGGTAATCGCTTTCATTTGTCATTCCTCCAAGTGATCACTCAGGATGAAACCACTATGCACACTTTTCAATTAAGATGATCATCCTGAGTGATCACTCGAAGTGAACAAGTCTGAATGCCTCATTACCAATGTCACAAATATTGTCAAAATTGCAACTTATCAACAGCCTTAAAATGGTGTTAGGCAGAACATATTTCTAGTTTCCAGACCAGAGCTATACGAGAAGACACTATCATCCAATATGGTCTTGTCTAAGATGCTCTGACTCAATGTTCTGGATAAAAAAAGTTCTTTAGTGGCCACCGACAACAGGTAAGAGAAATGCTGGAAGTCCTTAGGCTAGATGGTAGGATGACGCAAAGAAGAATGCTCGATGAAGGTGAATGTAGCTAGCCCAAGACAGATGAGAGTGGAAAATCACAATCGACTTTTGTCCAAAGGTGGACTAAAGTAGCAGAAGAAAAAGATAGGTTTGAGTTAGTTGGAAGAGATCGCGCCTTTGCGATAAACTCGCCCTCTGTATATTGATTGTATTTAATTTGAATGTATACCTTCTATGAAATTGTTTGTAATCAATGTACAGTAAAGTATAAATAAAAAAATAAGATATAAATATATGATTATCAAAACCTATATTTTTCTTATTCTTTGAGTGAGCTGTTTTTTTTTATTTTATTTGGCTTTTCAACAGGTCTTTACAAATATAAATAAGATAAATATATACCTATACATGAAATTCCCTATTATAGAAGAGTACACATAAACATCTTTCTAACATTAGTTACTAAACATTTACACGTGAAACAAATAAATAAAACAATCAAATAAAAACTAAGAAAAGACAAAGTCCCCAAATGTTTAATTTTCAGTCATGTATTGAATATTGAATTAATGAATAAATAAGAAAAAAACACAAATTGAAACGTAATTCCAACGATTCAAAAGGAGAATGAGAAAAAATAAAAATAGAAAAATGAGATTCAGAATTCGTTAAAAGAATGAATATTATAAAGAATGAATAAATCAGAGAAAAGGGAAGAAAAGCTACGTAAGGTTCTATCGACATTAGCAATTACCCTGATGTAGGCCTCCTTATTCTGCGCTATAGAGAAACCTCCTCCACTCTGCATTCCTATCTATACCTATTATTCATATAAAATTACTTACCTACCTATTATTAAATTAAAATAATAAAGTTCTTGGTTGTTTAATGTTCTAAAAATGTTTTGAAACCAGTGGATAGGAGAAGAATGGTTTACGATGGTTGAAAATAATGACAAATAGATTTTTTTTCGTTTATTAGAAACTGTTTCAATATAGATACATACACAATTTGATACTTACGTAATTTACATAAATATTATAATTATTATTAAACATAATTATATGTATGAATATATTTTATTTACATGTTTTAATAATTCATCCTAAATATATACATATAGGGCTTTTGAAGAATGCAATTTATGTACATCAATTTGGTACATTCTTAAATACATTGTCATTATAATCGTAATAACTTATCTACAATTATAATCTTTACAAATACTTTACTTTTTTTATCTTTCTTCTACCATTCTGGTATCGACTCTTATGTATGCAAGCGAAACTTGAACAAGGGTTGAAGAAGGATGGAAGTGGAATAAATGCTGAAGAGATGCGGTACTTGAGAAGAATAGTTGATGGAAAAACAAAGACATTGTCAAATACAGATTGATAATGTCGTTATAAGACGGAAGATGACTCTCTAAATAATAAAAAAAAAAACAATATAATATTTTTGATATTTAGTATTCTTGTTTAGTGTTCTTGTTGTAATGGCATATCTTCAAGAGGGCCAATTTGAGGTTTTTAAAATGGTTTCTAACATTCTTGACTCTGATGAAGATGTTTTTTATTTTTATTTATGATTGAGGTTTTTTGTAAAGTTTGTTGTTGAGTTGTGTGTTGTGTGGATGAGTCGAGTTGAGCAAGACGAGAGTTGAGAGTTGAATTGAGAGAAGAGAAATGATTAACATGAATAAATAAATAAGATAAAACTAGAGTTGAAAACGATCTACTGTTGGATGGTTGATAGGAAACAACCTTGTAACTAGCTATAGGTCAATAAAAATCTTACTGATAAATTTGGGAGACTTATTCTGTATTCGAGAAATACCAAGGTGAGAGGATAATTTAGAATAAATAAATAAATATTGACAATCATTTTGCAATAAAGATAAAATTTATAATTTCCACGAATCGTTGTTAAAATAAATATTATTATTTAGATTATAATCACATACACATATTCCTAGATAACATTATTGATTCAATATTGCTGGAGATTACCATCTAAAAATTGAAAATCAATTAGCTTTGTAAAAAAATGAGATTCTTATTCAACTAATTACTTGTTGCTATTTTAATTCTTTTAGATTTTATTAGAAACACAGGTAGGAATCCTTTATAATCTGATTTTTTTAAAGTGAACAATATTCTATATTTTCATGTGTGGAAATTCATTGTTAAAGATAACTATAATTAAAACAGTGTTTTAATCCACCATAAATTTGTTTATTGTTTAAATATTTTTGACTACAACGTAGTCATCTTTAGAAACAAACAAATATTGTTGATTATCGATTTTATTTTTACATTATTCACTGTGTCGGTGTTTAGGTAGTAGAATTCCATATCGAAAAAATAAAACAGGTGTTTTATTCTACTAAAGATTTTATTTTGTGAGAGAGACGTCTTTCGTCTTATGAGGACTTATGAGGACGAATCACAATTGACTGACATTTGACTGACTGACAATTGATTGACTGACTGACAATTGATTGACAATGTCCTCATAAGACGAAAGACGTCTCTCTCACAAAATAAAATCTTTAGTAGAATAAAACACCTGTTTTATTTTTTCGTTTATTTTTACAATTCACCATTGTATGAGGTCACATATTTATGTAAATTTAGCACACGAAACTACCATGTAAGGTTTAGAAAAGACAACGTAGTGTCCCATCTGGGGCACTACCAAATGAGGTGACGTTGTCTTTTCTAAGCCTTATATTATGATAGTTTCATATGTTAAATTTAGAAATATTATTGAGTTAAACAGTGTTTTATTATAAGTATGTTTAATAAAGTCCACAAATTTCACAATTCACACAAATCGAGGTAGTCTCTTAATTAAGATAATTATGAAACATATATTATATAACGGGTTAGTACCCGCTGGTACGCGACGATACATAATTATATAAAATGCATCAAATACATACCCAACCCAGGATAATTTGAATAATGAAATTTTGCATATTACCCTGTACGAGAATACAAGTGAAATTTTACTATCAATATGTTGATGAAAGTTCGTATAGATTGCAATAGTTTTTTTTCAATTTTACCGTTAGTCTTACGGATTGTAGAAAGTTCTTTCAAAACACAAGTATTTTGTCTGGTTTGAGTATGTCATCACAAAGATTTATTCGAAACATAATATGTACGTAGATATTATAATATGTGAACGGGCACAATTAATATTTGTTACTGAATTTGTAAATTTAATGAAATATAATAATGTTTATACATAAATATATTCTAGTCACGTATTATTATCATCTAAGCAATTACTATTGTAATCAAAATTAATAATCATAAAAAAACTAATTTCAATTACATAGAAAACCTAATATTATAATCATGTAATAGTTCAAAAATATTTTATGTAGGTAGGCACTATATGGAAAATTTTAAATTATGTTTATTTTTAATAATTCAAATGACATGGAGTAGACAATTCAAATAAACCCTATGGATTTTCATACTAATAAAAATATGAAATTGCTCCATGTGTCACTCACAACGACACTTTCAAATGTGAGTAGGTATGGGTAGGATCATCCACAATTAATGATTACAGCGCCTTTATAAATAAACATAACATAATATTATCCTGAATGATTTTTTTCTGAAAAATAATCATTTTTAGGAAAGTTAAAACATTTTTTTGTGATCAATACCTACTCGTAGAGCACCCGGTAAAGAATAAATTGGTATCCTACCCTTTTCCGTAAGTTTTCGAAAAGACGGGTGTTCGAAATAATAAAGACTTTTAACATTTAGAATTCAGCGATGAGATTTGCCACCCATCCTGTATGTATTAATTTATGTTGGCTCGGAGAGAAAAGCTTACATGTTTATTACATGCAGCTGGTCTGGCTACCACACTTGTGGAATATGCCGTGATGATCTAGTAGAAATAATTCAAATTAAAGAACGTAACTGATTGAGAATTGGCTAATAACAAAAACTTCTTTTTATGATTGATAAATAATTTTTTTTCAAAGTATAATAAATATCCTGTTTGTCTTCAAAGCATTTAAAACTAACTTTTGAGGTATTTCTGCATAATTGCCTCTAATTATTAACTATTGATATTGTCTTTGAACTGAATGAGTCAGGTGTATAATTATTAACTTAACATAAATACAACATCCTATAATAGAACGGAATGCAATTTGAACAATTGATTGTTCGAAAAATGGAACGATAATTATTATGTAGGTACTTAACGAAAACCTGCATGCTTCACTTCACTCATAAAACATAGATTAAACATAGTGGATGAATAACAATTACACTATAATAATAATTCGTTTATAATAGAGTACATCACATAGTCACATGTCATGATAGATTATAATCCATCGCACATCACAATAAAAAATATGTTACTATTATCTGGATTCATAGGTATAATGTTTGTTGTAATTTTATTTCATCTGTTTTGCCATAACCACTAATTATTTGGTAAACTATTCCAGTGGTCCCTCTGATATTGTTTCCAATTTAGATGATGAACTCGATGGTTCGCTTGTTGATGATGATGGTATTGGAGTTGATGGAGAACTCGACGTTGGATTGTTTACTGCTTCAGGAATAGGATCGACCAATATGGGTTGCTCGACAGGTAACAAACCTGGAGGAATATTAGGTTGCCCATAATTATTAACGCATGGGGCTCCTGTAAGACTTGACACTCCTCCGTTGCAGTTAGGATTATTGTCGTACATAAATGGCGCGGGTTGCCCCATGTATTCAGGCTGTCCTGCAGGCATAGTTTGTCCTGGAGGAAACGGTTGTAGTGGAGATATAGGTTGTCCTTCTCCATTTCCACCTGTTCCCAATTCAGGCGGAGGAGGAGTTTCTTTCGGCGCCATACTTGTTAACTGATCGCACGGAATGTTAGTTTTGATTTCTAAACCACTTTTTGTATTCACTGTAATTGTACAATTCAAAGGGCTATCTGCATCTGGTGTGAATGGTGGAAGTTCAGTTTTTCCATCAAGTTTAGCGTTCGGTGCAAACGACGTAGCTATTTCACAAGGAATTGCAATTATTTCTGTATCGTTTGGACTGATCATAGACAATGTGCAATTAGAAAGTTCCCTCAAAATTGCTTCTGTTTCTGGGTCAGGTTCTCTGTCCTTACCATCGGGTCCATTGTTGTAGTAATGATGATGATTTTCTTTTCTTCCGGAGCGCATCAAATTCCATACTGTCAAACCAGTGAGAATAAGTCCAAGTTTGTTACTAGAAAAGAATCCATTACTTTTTCCGTATCCACCATTAAAACCTGTCATACCACCACCAAAACCTCCCATACCTGAGTATCCTCTGCCGCCGGGGAATGTATTACCATATGACATGGGTGGTCCACCCAATGGGTTATTTACATAGCCAGGTACTCCGTATGCTTGTCCCGCACCATATGCTGGAGGAGGTCCATGATATCCACCCATTGGTTGATTGTAACCGTTCATCGGAGCATTTTGACCATAAGGGGGTGGAGCATTTTGACTATAAGCAGGTGGTGCATTTTGACTGTATGCCGGTGGTGCAGCTTTAACAGGGGATGACCCTGATAGTCCAGTTCCAGCTGGGTAAGATGGTTGACCCCCTGCACCAGACAATCCATTTGAGCTGGGATAGCTATGTGCAACTGCTCCGCCAGCCACAGCTCCTCCTGCTGCACCTGCCACTCCTCCAGCTCCTGCTCCTGAGAGACCATTACTAGCTGGATATGATGGAGCTGGATTTGAAGCAACTGGATTACTTTTTAAATTTGTTGGCACTTCCTTCTTAGTTTCTTTTTTGATACTCCAACCGTCTGGTGCCGGAGCTTTTTTTGGAGCAGAAACACTGAAATCAGGTCCAGCTGATGGTTGTGGAGCTCTTCTACCACCACTGCCTCTTGAAGACTTCCCACCACCCCTAGAACCACCCCTCGACTTTCTTCCGTCCACATCAGACAGAAGGTAACATGAAACAATAAGAACACACAAAACAAATACACTGTGTAGCTTCATGGTTGACACATTACTGGGAGCTACAAGCCTTAAGCGAAATACAGTACGCCAAGTTCGACACGAATATGATTAATGGAATAATAGGGCTCCAATGTCAATTTTCTTATTAGTGGGATAGTGTATTACACCAAGAGTTTATCCCGAATACAATATAAATAAGTATATAGAGTGACGTGTGACCCCCTTGACTTGCTTTGTCAACAGTGTTTACAATTTACTGGTACACAATATACAATACAGCATCCTCACGTCCCGCGGCAAATCACAGCAGTTAACTGATATGTTTACAATCTCCCACAACAGTTTTATTTACGGTCGGTTCTTTTGATAATATCAAATAATAATCACATCATGATATGTCACTCTACTGTTGCAAAGTACTATGGCTACATGCTTTTCATCTGAACTACTGTCACCAACTGAAATATGTACGTAATGAAGTTGTCAATTCTTGAATTAGTTCAGCGAATACCTCCGTGTGTAACCCATAACAGACATAACGATACATATAGGTGATATTTGGGTTTCAAAACTCGCATCAAAATAAAGAGTTTAACTACCCGTCTCCAATTTACCCTCCACTATCTTATTCTAATATGTTTTGATTTACAGAAATTTTTGTTAAAGCACATAGTTTTTTAGATGAGGTAGAAGGATCTCTTTTATCCATTTACATACATAGCATCGGATAGGAGAACAAACTTAATCCTAAATTCTCCTTTCGGCTCCTATTTAATGATTTGAATGTTCATGTTGATATTTTCTACATAACATACAATGATTTTATCGCCAGAATAGAGACTCTCCTTTGATTCTGTTGTTTCTTTTTGATGATGTTTCTTTTGTGATTTTTTCTATCTTGTTTTTTTTGGATTTTGCTGTTTTTTTTTCCTGTTGAGATCGCCTTGACCAAAAACTGTTATGGTCTCACTGCAGGGTGTCATTTTTTAGATAATAATATATCAACAAAGAAAATAAACTGCTAAACAAGGTTATTAAAAATAAATAAATGAATTTCATAAACAGGTTCATAACATCATGATGAAACGAATGCAACATGTTTATTTCTTCTAACAATTTAATGTTATTGAACTGTATCGCCACCAGTTGAAAAAAAATGCACAAGTGTACAAGAGTTCCTGGACTTACTGACAATTTTGAGTCAATATTTATTAAAATTTTATAAATATAACCCTCAGAATGTTTATCAGAAAACGATTTTGATAGTTGATTGTAGATTAAAATTATTGCATTAATAATCTAGTCATAATGGAATTCACATCGCTGAGTCAGATATTTCTGACGTATCTACCACAAAATGACTGGTTATTCATATTATTACTTTTACTGTATTTATTGTGCTTTTCGTTATAAGAAATAAATACATATTTTTATCATAAAGGTGTAGGTGTAGATTTTCGAATAAAAAAGAGACACTGAGAACATATAAAGCAGATTCATGTCTGTGCTTTCGAAATTGGACTCACTAAAAGATGGGTTGTGTTAGTTGGTGCTGTGAATTATTATAATTTTTCTATAGTTAGACAATTTAAGATTTTTACGGTCTTTGTTATATGCTAATGTTGAATTTTTGAGAGGACTGCGTTGTCACTTTCTTCTTACCTACACTTCTTTACATGGTTTCCCTATAATGGGAACTATTTTTAAAGCTATCGATATTATGGTTCGATCATTGATCCCAATGCCCTTGAGATGTACTTGCCGCACGTGGCGACTGAAACGGTAGTTACTATGTAGTTATATATGTACTGATGAATACCCACTACGTTAAGACATTGTACTCACAGCAGTGAGTATATAGGCATAATTCACTCGATGTCGGGTGCCTTGCCGAAAAGAAAAAGAAGAAGATACTATGGTTATGACGTTGGGATGGTATAAAGTATAGATTACCTGCAATATTTTTTTTTTTAAACTTGATGGAGTGTAAAAAAGAAAAGAAAAAGGAGCTAGACAAACAAGATTGAACTGACACCTGTCTATAATCTACGATGTAAGAAAATGGTACGAAACTTAAAAATAATATATGTCCAAGCAACGCACTTAGCATACTTTCTGTAAGAAGTGCAACCAAAAACAATCTATGCCTGTAGAGACAATACAGTGAATTGCCAGATTTTTTTAATTAGATATTACATAATATATAAGTAGGTATTTTTTCTTCTCAATTTGTTACATCACATCTCTTAAGGACGACAAAAGCAATACATATTTGATAGTTAAAGATTATTACTAAATGACATTCCGAGAAATTCATCAGCAGTCAAGTCCAATGATTGCATCACGAGGAGATAAAAACAAAGTAATAAAACGCCATTTGGATGTAGATATATAATACAAGTTTATTGAGAGATAGATATGTTAAGATGATATCTAATAGATTTACCACAATTATGTTTGCTTAGTCTATATTATTAATTGGAATAAATTATGATGGTGGATCCATATTGAATTTCATGTCAAAACTTTGAGAAATATCCGGTGTAGACGTTAACTGGCGATGTTTAGGAGCAGCCCATTATGAATCTGCACTTTCCTGCATGAAACGCGTAGCATCTTGGACATTTCTTTGGCACATCAATGATATTTTTTGCAGAATGTTCGTTGGACATTATTTCTCCGATTTGTTCGACGTCATCGTTTATGACCATTCTGCCCCAAACTTCTCTGCAATTTCCATCTGCGTCTGGTTTTTGTCCATTTGGACATTGCACAACACCGCCGATAATCGAAGACGGAACGAAAATTTTATTTCCGATCACACAAACACTTGCCGTCAAAACGAGGAATACTATCACTCTAAACTCCATTGTTTCGAACGCTTCAAATAATTTCTATCAAATGAATGCGTTCGAAAATTTCGATCAATATATGTATCGATTGATTCGAATAATCTATTGTTTTTTATCAAAGTTATCATAGAACATCTACCGCTCTTGAGATTATCGCACTCTGTGTACTATAAACAATGTCAGGAGTATGTAGGTAGGTACTATACGTTGATAAGAAAATTGCTCTTTATTGTCACATGGATAGATAGATGTGTACTTAATTAAATTTAAATTATTTTAGTTCAAACGATTGATTCAATTGATAATATCCGTAGTCCCAAACTTGAGGAGCTAATAATAATCTAAAACGATAAAGATAATATACAAACGGCAAGTGCTACCAATCAACATTTGCCCGATCTCGACGAAGGCGATTCACAAACTCGTTACAGAAGTGTCGAACTACTAAGATCCCTCTCAAATCACCGACTACTTGCATTTTCTTAGAACTTTTTTTCATTTTTACGCGTACACATGCAGAATATACACTTTGCTTATAAGCGAGGTTTTATTTCAAGTCATTTAGATAACTTAATTGCAAATATATGTATACTGAAAGTTGAAACTCTTTTTTTTACCGTTCTTAGGTCAAAGCCACCTGGATAAGACAATTGCCATGCAAAATAATTATACCAATATTTTCGTATAAAATTACCCTTCGAATCAATGAACCAATGTTTTTTTTTTTTCATATTTTTTCCATGTAACGTCATTTAAGTTTTGTGAATGGGCAATGACTCTAGACGATCCTCATTTGTAATAATACGTTAAAATATGATATCATGACATCGGTAATAGAGCGTTAGGAATATCATACAACATGTGAAACAGAATCGTTCTAAATGCTAATAGGCCCTACACCATCACAACATAATATCTCAAACTGGGGTAGTCAAAAAAAAAACTGTTTCATGTATGCAACCTGTCATCTCCGTGCCAATAAAAAAATAAGACTTGCAGGACGGGTGTCAAACCGCTGAATTTACGATGTAAAATATCTTTGCTTTTTCGAACACCTGCCTCTCACAGGACACTTGAAAACTTACTGAAAAGATTGGGTGTTCAGTTCTTTGCTGGAAGCAGAAATCGTTCTAAATGGATAGGCTTAAATAGAAAAGATGAAGAATATGTACATTGTACATAGTTACTGCTAACCCCTGTCTTTTCACCAATGGATATGGACAATTTAATTTTTTTAGACATTTTATTTTATTAGAAAAATAAACCCGATTTTTAACCGCACATAGGCCATTGCCCATTTCATGACATTTCATCGATCTGTCCTTTACTCTCTTTTAAATCTCAGAGCAGAATAAAAATACCTTTTGAAATAACAATGCTGTTGGGTTGATTGCTCTTTGTAGTTACTTCTACGATGAAATACCTATGATTGTTATGTTGTTGTATGATAGTAAACAAAATTATTATATAGTTCGTATCAGGAAATTGATGACGTCAGTGTTTAATTACTCATTGTATTAGAATCTTGATGATCTGATTAAAGGACAATTTAATTTTCCCCCAAAACTATCTATAAAGATATATATCATTAAGTGATCTAATTTTTTTGAATGCATCCGTGATTTCGTTGGAATTTTCCTACTGTTTGGATACCTATTTCAATTCTAGATGAAGTATATCTTTAAGCAGAGCCGTCTTAGGTTAAACTGGCACAATGACGGTCCGGAACTCCGGGAGAAACAAATTGTGTACTCCTCTCCATCTCCCCGTCGCCAAATTTTCATTCGCGAGATCATAAGACTTTTGGGTCTCACGATTTAATAAATGGCTGGTTCGCAAAATTTTTATTTGGTATAGAAATTTGAAATCTTTCACGATCTTCTATGTTATGTATGTTAAAGAATGAACTTACTCTATTATGTATAGTCTGACTATAAATGTGTGGACCCTTTTTTGTGTTGAGCACCATATTTCTGCTTGGCAAATAAAATAAATCGACATTTCGGGGCCTCAATGGAGTCTCGAGGGCCTTGGGCACAGGCTCATTGTGCCCGTACGATAAAGACGATACTGCCGATTACGAACTTCGGATACGGTCTTGATATAAAATTACTCATATGTCGTTGAAACGACGGGCAAGATTGAGGGTCCCACAATGCAAGGTCGAAGAGAAGTGGACAGAATTAAAATGTCAACCCTGAAAAAAATTAAGACTAAACTTGAACAAGAGAGATGAAGGAATTGTTCCGGGTTGTGAAGGATAGAGAGACTTTCTCCATGGCGATTGTTCAAGTCGGAGAGACCAAGAGATTGAAAGACAATGATGGTTACAATTTTCACTCTGGTAAAGTTGGATCAAGAGAGCCGACTCTAACTAAAATGCGATTATGGTCTGAAGATATCATCGACAAGATACAACACTCTAAGTACATAGAAGAAGATGAGGTTAAGGGAATTAGGAAAATTCACGCGTGTACTCTTAAATCCTTTTTTTAAATTTAAAACGTACTTTCTTGTGTCTTGAGAATCTAACGCAAAACCCAAAAGAATTTTGTCCTGACTTTTAATATTTTTAAATTTATTTTTACTGGTTTTGGTTTTAGTCTGTTTATCGAACTGGGAACTTATCAAACATTGTTTTTGTATCCCTGGTGTTGGATATTGTCCATGTTGGGTATCGATAAGCGTTTCTTAGAACCATTCTGAATGAAATTTTTAACGCGTTATCACTTATAGATACCTACTGTGATTATTATGTTTTATTATAATAACAGGCCAATAGAATATACTGACGTCATACATACATTTTTATTTAGATCTTTAATCATAACCAAAGCTGTTCATTAACGATTAATCGATTAACAAGTCCATTTATCACAGTTTATTAATCTCAAAGGGTACACGGCAAAAACAGGCTTATTGATAAATTATCATTTTACAGGAGAGCAATATATAAAGTTTGAGACATCATTTCGTTCATCGTTTCTTTCATCATTTCAATGTGATTTACAAAGAAATGGGGCAGTTTTTTACATTTTACTTATACCATTCTAAAGAACTCATTGAGGGGAACAACACTGGATTTCACGAAAACGAAAAAATCAATGAGCTTGTTTTTTCCGTGCCTACCCTTCTTGTCTACTACTAATATTACTATTATACCATCACGGTATATTCCACACGCAGGTTAGCCAGCGGTCCAGCTGCATATACCAAACATGTAAGCTGTCCTCTCCGTGCCAATATAAAATCAAGACATTCAGGATGGGTGACAAACCTCATCGCTGAATTTTGGATGTAAAATGTGTTAATTTTTTCGAACACCTGCCAAAAGGCAGTTATTAATTTTTTTTGTCTTCGGTAGGATTCCTTCCCTTTCCCCTTCCCCTCTCCTTTGTACAGATATCGTATTTAATTTACTTTTTTATTATCTTATTATTTATTCTTATGTCTTTATATATTTTATTTATGTGTTTATATTGTTTATATTTTTATTTTTAATTTGAGTATTTATTCATTTTTGTACGTTTTTTTTCTTCTTGCGAATGGTTGACTGGAAGATGTTGCTCTACAACAAGTCCGCAATTTGACATGTGTGTTTGTACAAAATTTTTATTATGCTCTGTCAATAAAGTTTTATTATTATTATATTATTAACTGTTTCGCTAATGGATTAACGATTAACTAGATTAAATTTTCAATTAACGGTGCGGAACTGTTATTATAACGCATAGATAGCTCAGAACAGCGGTTTTCAACCCCCGGTCCACGGTATGAACATGAAGGTCAGTTCTTTTTTCTTTCGTCCTGCTTTACAATATTTAAAACCAAGTAGGTACATCAAATTTGTGAAATATTCCTTCCAGTACCGAGAAGATTATGAAAATGTCAAATTTCCTAAACCTAGTATAAAATTAGACTAGTGTGTGTGTGGGGGGGGGGGGGGGAGAAATTTAGACTGTAAGGGAAATCATATCTAGGAATCTGAGATCTAAAATAAGGTGCTCATTTGCACTTTCTCCTCCTCAGCGGGCCGCGGTAAAATTATGAAATGTTGACCGGTCTGCGGTGATAAAAAGGTTGGAGACCACTGATTTAGAATAATTATAGCGTTCTTTTCCTCCTTCATGTTCCAAGTTGATTGTAGCCCTTTTCGGCTACTACTATACTATCATGACATATCCTACAAGTGGGGTAGCCAGCCAGCTGACTGCAAGTAATAAGCATGCAAATCGTTCTCTCTGTGCCAATAAAAAATAAAACATTCAGGATGGGTGGCATATGCCTCATCGCTGAATATTGGATGTAAATATTTTGGGATTTTTTATATTTATATAGCAAAGTTTATTAATTCGAACAGGTAAATAAAATGTACCTACATAAACAAGTAATTGTCTTATACTTGAGGTTCTACAAACTTCCCTTAATAGAATTGTCGCAGACTTACAGATAGGAATGGGAAAGCTATTTTTGCCAAATTCCACAGGGTATAGTTTAAGGCCTTTCCCATATAAGCGTATGTGTCTTATTATCGAAATTACTTCTCTTCAGCGGCATAAGAAATTACATTACCTATCCCATCTTTTTTGGCGCTGAGCCACTCCTCTTTTTTATCCAAAAATCTCCATTTTCAGATTCTGGATGTCAATCTATTTGTTCCCTGCCTAGCTTCAATATTACCTCATTTGCAAAATGGCATACGTTTGTGATAAGGTATTCTTTTTCGTGTCTGGTCAATATTACCTCATTTGCAAAATGGCATACGTTTGTGATAAGGTATTCTTTTTCGTGTCTGGTTTCCAAATCATGAACGTTTTTTTTTACATTTATGCCCAATATTTACCGATCTATTGAATTAGTTTTCTTGTCATTTCACAACGCTAATGCATTTTTAGTTTGACCTTATATGTTAAGGTGTTAAGTAAATGCATTTAGCCAAAAAGGAGGTGACTGGGTGTTAAAATATAGGTGCGTAAAATATAGATATGTGCAGAAGATCAATATATCTTATGTCAGATTTTTTACGCCTTCAACTTTTGGTAGCCTAATATTCTCTTCAAAAATCTAAGGACACCGCACATAGGTGGTTTTGCAGAAGTTATGTTCTCATTTCTTTCTCTCCCTTTTTGCGCTAAAGCTTTTACAACCCGAGGATGCACCCAACATTAGGCGGCTACTCAAAAAATAAACATTTTGTAAATAATAATACTGAACTTATGAATTAAAAACCATCATCACTATCATCTTGCCTGTCAACGCTCTTCCATTCAGAGCGCCACTGCGACAATCAAGTTACCTCTCCCACGATATTCCTAGGGCTCTATTGTCGTTGTCATAGGAACGATGTATTATATTTATTATCGGATCACTTATATTGCGCTGTTTTTGTAATGAAATCACTTCAAGAGCGCATTTACAATATTATTTGTCACTTTTATTTACTTTTAAAATACAAATCTTGCAAACTATTTTTATTGTCACAAATTTCAGGTATTAGATTTAATTTTATTAAAATATATCACTTAATTTTAAGAAACAAACACAAAAAACAAATCTATCAAATAAAAAACACTTAATTTTGGTCGGAAAATAAAAATAAAATAAAAACTTTATTGATAAACTATTATATTTAATTAAAAAATTGGAGAAATTATGGGTTCAGTCAGCTACAAGAGCGCCATCTACCCAAAACTTCTTTATAAATGGGACATCGGAACCCTTGTGGACAAAATAATGAACATTGCTATTTTACATTTTCAAAACATAGCCCAACCAAGACCATCGTCTCTGCTCTCTTACAGAAACAACAAAACTGAGTAAGCTGGCACACAGTATCTTGTATGACATGCTCATACCACTTAACATCCAAAATCCTCCTAAGACACTTATTTTCAAAGCTTAGTATCTTCCGCTCTTGAGCCTTGGTTAGGTATCAAGACTCACAGCCACAAAGAAGGATTGGAAAAATACAGACATTAAACAGGTGGCACTTTGTCCTGGCAATGAATCCAGATGCCCTGCAAATTCTGTCCATGTTATTGAAACCTTCGCTGGCAGCTCCTATTACCTTCTGGCATTACGGTTGTTCCCAGATATATTAATTTACTGATTTGGGATATTTGGGTATTTCCAACCATTAGTGGAGTGTTAGAACTCGTGTAAGCGCAGTGAAAATTAAACCTACATCCTACATGATAATAAGATTCAGTAAATTTATAAATGTAAAGTAATTTTTCCCGCGCGTTTCTCATTGATATTTTGAACTCATCAGCAGTCACGTCAAATATGTTATTATGAAGAGATAAAATAAAGTAATACAACATCGTTTGCTTTTAAAAATTTATTAGGAGTAACAATGATAGATAGACCAGTGAAACACAACAATAGATTGAAAAATGTGGTATAAAACTCTGGCAAAAGAGGAACAAGAGAGCCGACTGTTACTACATTGGGATAAGGTCTAGAGAAAATTAAAATATACATGATATATCATCCAGTAAGCAAAAATCGAACTAGCTTAGTACACATAATGAACTAAGATGAATTATAATGATGGATCCCATACTGAATTGAGCCTCAGAACTTTGGTAATATTTGGCGACAATGTTTACTGAAGATGATTAAGAGCAACCCTTAATGAATTTGCAGCATCCAGCAAGCATTATGTAACAATTTGGTAATGTTTGGGCACGTTAATGCTATTTTTTACCTCCTTTTGAAAATATCTCTACAATACCCATCTGCGTCTGGTTGCTGACCTTCCGGACATTGTGGAACTCCGTCAACCGTTGTTCTCAAAGCGAAATTTTTATTTCCATGATTGTTTATGGACTTTTTTTTGAAAAGAGATCTACAAACTCCAGTTTCATCCTGTTGCTGTCCTTCTGGACATTGTGCAACTACGCCAACCGTTTTTCTCAAAGCGAAATTTTTATTTTCATGATTGCTTATGGACCTCTTTTTGTTAATAGATCCACAAATTCCATCTCCATTTGGTAGCTGTCCTTCTGGACATTGTGCAAATATGCAAATATTTGCTCCCGGGGGGACATTGTTATAATAAACTCCAATCACACACACAGTTGAAGTCAAAACGAGAAATACCACTACTCCAAACTTCATTGTTTTAAATATCTACTTCAATATTGCCCGATTTCGACTAAGTGTTTTTCAGTATTGCCTTTGATAAAATACCTCTTTTATATGTTATTACAATAAAAATACCATTAAAAAAAACTGTCGCGTCAAAAATGTAACTGTAAAGCATAGAAAATTAATGATGCACATGTGCAAGTATTAATTGTATTGTTTTCTGTAATCCAATACAATACAATAATCTTTATATCCGTGACCTGATTGCCAGTTCACTTTACTACAAAGTGATTGGGTACACTATTGACCATTATAGTTTGGACAATTTCTAACAAAATGTGTTGTTCGAAAAATAATGCAGTACTTTTCTATTCTTTGAAATATTTAAGTATCCGTTTTTATATTATAATACTAGCTGACCCGGCAAACGTTGTTTTGCCATATAAATTTGCCATATTTGCCATCGCTATTATTAAATAGGGGTTGATGGTAGAAGGATGAAAATTTAGGGCTGTATGTATTTTTTAATGCCTCACCATAAAAAAAATAAAAATGAAAAATTTAGTCCAAAAAACAAAAAAATCGGGGTGGACCACCCTTAACTTTAAAGGGTATGAAAAATAGATGTTGGCCAATTCTCAGATCTACCCGATAAGCACACAAAATTTCATCAAAATCGGTCCAGCCGTTTCGGAGGAGTATGATAACAAACACCGTGACATGAGAATTATTTTATATACCTACATAAATGATTTATGAACAATGTTTTAGCACGTGATTTTAAGTAGTTTGTACTTTTGCTTGATGCTTAATTATTTCATATTTTCTGAAAGATTTCTTTCAAATTCGAAACTTAAATTATCAATTTACATCAAAATTTCTCTCCGTAATGGCAAGTTTTTTTTAACTGTCTATTTTAATTTAAAAATGTCCACACTTATGGTGAATAGTGTAGTCATTCTATTCATTAAAAAATTCAAATTTGTTCTTTTTCACCATAATGTGTTTACTCATTAATCAAAGGCCAAATAAAAACGAATTCGATTGGTTATGTCAAAGAAAAAATGAACTTGATTAAATTTATGCCTATAAAATGTTATAATATAACATTTTATAGGCATATTATGTTCTAACATGTGCGCTTCATAATTTCCACACATTTTTCAGTATTCACTCAGTGACGGTTCTAGCTTTTGGAAAGGCCTCAGGAAAAGACATCTTAAGGAGGAGGAAGAGGGAGGGGGGGGGGGCAGACGTTTGAACAGTTGGGTATTTTCTTAATTTCTTATTACAAATTAAAAGTTGATGGCAAAAGTGAAAAATGCAATTTTTAAGCTTCTCCCCCACCCTAGAGAACATTCTGTCTGATATAAAGGTACCTTTCGGTCTGATAATAATTTTATGAACTGTCTGCAAATATACAAACCAATAAATGTGCTCACTAAAAAAATATTTATCAAAACTATTAAATTGATAAAACAATAATATGGTTAAAATGATTTTAAAACACTGTATAATTTCCAAATTAAATTTATTCACCTCAAACGTTTTCGCCAAGGCTTCTACTTGGCATCATCAGGAGGACTAATTAGTTTAAGTTCATATGTAGTGAGTCTGTTTTCTTTTTGTTTATTTATTTATTTATTTATTTATTTCTTGAAAACACACAACAGACAACAACTATATATATAATGTACAAGGTAGAAAAAAAAATTAAACATTTCACTCAGTCATCATCCAAAAACCGTGCGTCACAATTAATTTACATTATCTCAATATTTATTCATTAATATGAAAAATTTTATTTCAATAATATGGATTTAATTTTCTTTCAATTCTTAAAATAAATAAACATTTCATCCATTTGTGGATTATTCTGCAAATAAACATTTATGAACACAATAATAATAATATACTATACTGATCACAAACATTATTTCAGCGAAATCTGTTTTCAATCACTTCATCGTTTAGTGTTTATAAACAAACAAATCTTATTTTGCAGAAATATACAACACACCCATATAATTGTTTTCGGAATTTTATCGGAATATAAAATTTTCTTTCTGTGTATAAGTCAGTTATATATAATAATGACTATCATGTTATGATCGGAATTTCGTCTGAAATGCATGCATGCATGGACAAAAGATCATAAAGATGGTTTAACTTTAAAGCACAAAAGATACATGTCCACTGTTTAGGTAAAATAAGCTAATATGTAGAATATCAGTTGCAACGTCTTCTGTGTTCATCATGGCATCAGGACATAATATACATAATTACCAATAATACTTACTAGCTGACCCAGCGAAATTCGTACCGCCTAACAATCAATGAGTGATTAATATTTTTAATCCCTTTACAAACTACCGTAATTGTCCAAGTGTGTCATCGTATAGTAAAAATAAAATTAATTTATGTATGTTGAACAATTTATACTTAACTCAGATTTGTTTATTATCTGCTGTACGTAGGTAATATAATTATGTAGGTACTAATTTATTTTATTAGATAGATACCTATTCATTTTAAATTTATAAAAAATCTTATCCATGATTTTTTCAAAATTGAAAATTCAGAACCACAGATGTTAAATTGTGTCGATAACGATTCTAATTTGTAAATGTGTACAAAAATTATTCTATAAATAGGCCAATCTACTAAAAGCTTGTGTCGTAAAAGGGGAGTTTGCCGGCACAGGGCCACTCTTGACAAATCTAAACACGATCTTAATCTAGTCTTGATCTTGATCATACGATGCACGAAGGGACTATGGTCAAAAACACCGCGCTACCGCTACCACGCGATCGGTGTGCGCGTATTTTTGGCCAATAGTCACTTCGCGCGTCGTATGATCAAGATCAAGACTAGATTAAGATCGTGTTTAGATTTGTCAAGAGTAACCCTACTGGTATCGAACCACGGAGCCCTTGTTCACGAGGCCGGCTACCTCCTGGTTACCGACTAATATAAGTAATAATTATTGTTGATTTTACAGTTAATATTTTAATTATTATTTACTTTTCTTTTTATATAATATGACAATCATAATGTGATTATAATTCTTTGTATTTATTTGTATGTATTGTCTGAAGTGTTTTTTTTTTGAATAAATAAATACAAAAAGGTTATAAAAGTGAATGAAAAAGGTGCTAAGAAACAATCAGACAAAAATCTATATATTGTACATTAGATTTTATTGGAAACGATCGTCAATGAGATTTTATATTAAGACCGCACCGAGAATATCCCCCAGGTTTAAAATACCTACTACTTTACTAAATATATACGCTGACGGACGTCGATTTATTTGGATTACCTCTGAATGCTTACAAGAGACAGGTATTCAAAAAACTTACTTCCACACTTCTAAATGAGTCAGCAGGTACGCAGTAATTTCCCCCCCTCTTTTTTTTTTCTCCTTTCCCCTTGATTTGTGTTTTTTTTTTATTATTATTATTATTGTTGATTTGTTTTTGTGCTAGTGTGATGATTGAGTGAGCGAGCGAGACTGTGTATAATGTAGGCATGTTGAGATGACCGGAATGTTAGGTACCTATCTTTTTAAAATTAATTGTGGCGCATGGTATTAAATGATAGCTGATCTCTGAAAGATTAACCTTTATTTTAACTTTAATTATGTAGTTATTGTCTGTTTTGTGCTTCTATATTTATAAAATAAAATAAAATAAAAATAAATATAGGTACTTTACTTTACACACAATTTTTTTTACATAAAAATATAAATAAAACACACATTTTTAAAATTTTCCTAATTATTTATTCGAGATAGAAAATTTTGTTATGAGTAAATAATAAAAAGTACCTACCTAATTAATGTTGTCAACCGACGGTATTTGGTGCAAGTTAATGTAAAAAGCCGCCCACGATCAACTAAGTCACTGTGATAGTATTAAATATAACTGTTTTAATTTTATTAATTTAACATAAACTTCCTCCAAGTACCGTCGGTCGACAAAATTCACAGAGAGAACTCTCCACAGTTAAGTAAGTTTATAGAAATAAAAGTAAAAAAAAGATGAATTGAATATTTTAGGTCCTGGATGCAATGAACTGTAGTTAGTATTTGTAGTAAGGATCTCCGGATGAAATTTGTATCTCTGCAACGAAGGGAGTGTTTGAGGTGCTCGGTAGTCCGATGGTAGAGTCCGAGATCGTTTCCAACCAACACGACATAAGCATATTGCTTCCCGTGAGGTAGACTGGTATAATTTATTGGGTTTATTACAAATTCAGATTCATTTGTAAAAAGTGCGTGTACATAATTATAACACCTCCAAATTTGCAGAAAGCAGTTTCAGAACCACCACATTTAGAACCAAGTTGAAGACGCTGCTGTTCGGGAGAAGTCACGGCGCCCTTTAGATGGTCACGGATCATTAAACGGCGCCACATATAAATAGTCCGATTATTATTATTATATTATATACACCTATATTTGTTACTGAAATGTTGACACTTGGAACATCAAGTTACCATCTATCTCGAGGGTTTCCATCTGCATCAACCTGTTCGCCATCGGCAGAAGTCTGGTCAACTCCCAATACTAAACTTTCAAGTTTGCCTTTCCTATGACCGTCGCCATCACCGGTTCCATCTTCTGGTTGTTGCTGTTCTTCAGGCGTATCTTCAACACTGTATACGTTTTCATCAGACATTTTTAGCTTTTTAATAATTAATTGAAATAACTGACTGAATTTTTAGTATAGTTATCAGCTATGCACGAAAGCAAAACTAACTCTTCAATGAAACTGACATGAGAAACATGCTCTGGTCGCAATATATACTTACACAAATTTTTATTATTATCTTTTTAATACCTACCTACTAAAAATTTGTCTGATTAGATCTAATATAAAGATAACCGAAGTACGTACTTAAGTACTAAACATTATCAGTTGTATCCGAATTCAATTTATATATGAAATACTTTGAAATCTTTATTCAAATATTTGAATCGTTGCATTGTAACATTTTCATTTTTTTGTTTCTAATGCGTAGTTGCAGTAGGGTATTATTTTGCAGTTTTGTTTTGTAATTTTGTTTTTATTACGGCACAATCACTCAATATTGGGTGGAATGCCTAAATTATAATAGAATAGAATATTTGACATATTTTGTATATTGAAATATTAAAAAAAATAATATAATTTTACAATGTTCAAGAGATCAAAAAGTCGTCACAGTTGAAATTTTCAGTTGAAATATTGACAAAATATTACATGTATTATATGGACCAGCAAAAACTCTAACATTACCAGATTTTTTTATATTTAATTAAAAGAAACTGTAAAAGGTAGACTGATTAGTAATATCATAACAATTAATACGTAAAATTCATCATAATTTCAAACCTGTACACATATTTTGTTCCCTTTTCCCCACATCCCTCACCACCAAGTGATCTGAATCTTATCATGTTTGGTCTATCTCTTACATTTCTTAACATTACTCTTTTTTTAATATTCCATCTTTTTCAAACATTACAGGATTTTGTTTGTTTATTTTTTTCTATCTTTTATTAAAGGTTTTCTTTTTCAATAATTATCTTAAATTTTTGTATCTTTTTTCTTTTTTTCTATCTTTTATTAATAGTTTTTATTTGTACTTATAATATGTTTCAAACTATGTTTTTGTGTGTTAGCGATGGCTGCTTGTGCGATATGCTAGTGAGAACAGATGAATGATCGGAATGTGTGCGATAGGTACTTAAATAATTGACTTAACTGTGGTACATGTTTGTGGATGACAGCTGAGTTATGGACGACTTATTTATATTTTTGTATACAATATTTATGTCTGTTTTGTACTTTTTCTCAATAAATAAAATAAAAAATAAATAAAACAATAGACCCGATTTACTATTATTACACGATAAACATAATGAAGTTACCAAGCTTAAGGTATATTTGTGAATATGGGATGTTTCTACTAAAAATATTTGAATTTCTTCTTCCAAAAATATTTGCAATCGTTTGAAGTACCTACTTACATGTTTGAACAACTTCGTTCAAATATACCTATCAATGTATAAAAAATGGTTATTGATGTAAATACAGAGTGGATCAAACAAACATATATATTCGAGTTATTTGGAAGAAATCGCGCCTCTGCGATAAAGTCGCCCTCTGTATATTGATTGTATGAATGTATTTTATTTGAATGTATTTTTGTGTAATTTTGTGTAAAAAAAATTGAAAATCAATGTACAGTAAAGAACGAATAAATAAATTTAATATATAAAAAAACAACGTTAAGATTGGAGTATGTAAAGTTGTGAAAAATATCTCATACAAATGATATTGTTACAAACAAGTTTATTTCAAATGTAAAATGGCAATGAAATGAAATTTCAACTGACAATAATGTTTCAACTTCATAGAAGCAATATGTACTGCTTTCACCTTATTTGATATTTGTTAGATAACATAATAGGTATTGAAAGTTTTCTCTTTTTTGTAAGTTTTGAAGTGTCCTGTTAGAGGTAGATATTCGTACAAATCCTGTACAAGACATTAAACATCTCCAAATCATCGATAGATAGACGCTAATACAATCAATAACCATCTAGTATTCAATATTTTTTTACCTAACATAATTATAGCAGAACCAACATAATCCCGAATTCTCCTGTCGGCAAGGCTATAAATTTATTTAATCATTTGAATGTTCATGTTGATATTTTCAACATAACATAAATTATAATGATTTCATCACCCAGGGCTACTCTTGACACAATCTAAATACGATCTAAATCTAGTCTTGATCTTGATCATACGACGCACGAAGTGACCATTGGCCAAAAATACACGCTACCGATCGCGCGGTAGTGCCGTAGCGGTAGCGCGGTGTTTTTGACCATAGTCCCTTCGTGCGTCGTATGATCAAGATCAAGACTAGATTAAGATCGTGTTTAGATTTTGTCAAGAGTAACCCTGCAGGATAGAGACTCTCCTTTGATTTTGTCGTTTCTGTTTAATGATGTTTCTTTCGTGATTTTTTTCTATTTTGCATTTTATTGGATTTTGCTCTGTTTTTTCCCTGCGAAGATCGCCTTGTCCATAAACTGTTATGGTCTCAGTGCAAGGTGACATTTTCAAGATAATAATAATAATGTTGTTCTCTTTTGACCCACCATTTGTAAGTCAATAAGTAAGTATGTTCTTTCCATTTACAATATTTTGATACGTAATATCTTTTAGCTAAGGCTAAATCCAAATCCATCGGAATTATCAAAAAGTCATAAATAATCATATATTATCAGATAATAAATTAAGATAGCAGATGTCAATACAAAGTAAACAACTCGGGTGCGATGGTTTCAAAATGAGTATAAAGATAAGTATCTAAAGGGGCGTTCACATTTGTTCACTTTCAGTGATCACTCCGGATGATCCTCCAAGATGAACAGGTGTGAACATGCGTTTCATCGCTAGTGATCACTAGCGATGACGGAGGAAAGAGATTACCACTCGTCATAATTTTGATGAAAGGTCCTTTCACTGAAACGACCATAAACAAGTTTTATCTTATTATTTGTTTAATTCTCTATGAATTTGTATTGAATGTCAGAATCATGTACAAAATTATTATGCAGTCGAGATCTATATTAAATTTTTTTAAGTGTTATTTTTCATTTTTGAATTTGTTTAATTATTTTTATACGAAAATACGTCAAACTACATACAACATGAGTGAGAGTGTTGACATGGCAGTGAAAGCATAGGATGAACAAATGTGAACAGACGTGTTCAATTTCGATGAACAGGTTTAACCCTGACACTCTGGATGATCATCCAAAGTGAAGCAATGTGAATGCTACTTAAGTGAAACTAATAAATGCAAATATTATAATTGCAATAAAACTAATTCCGATGAGGTGCATTTGATGTGCAATATTAAGGTTGTAATGATATTATTTACATTGCCCAGCTACTCCATAATAACACATCAAAAGCGAATTGTGATCATACATATGTAGGTATACCATATATTTGACACCCGTGATTATAGGGAATTGTGCATTACACACCTGTGATCACAATATTAGCAATGGCACCTGCAAGACACTCTAAAGATTGCACAAACTTTCTTTAGTGTAAAACAGGGAAAGTATCTGACTTAGATGGATTTAAAGATTAAGATTATAACGTCAATAATCACCTTAGAAGCATAGAGTGCAAAACCATATTAAAAATCTAGTGACCGTGTTTTGCCTTAAGAATTTATTTACATCAGGGTTTGTCATGCAAGTCTTTTGTTCAAAATGCTCAAACCATAATATCTTTTTGAGAGCCCATTGCAAAGGAGCTAATCATTTGATTCTAGAATAGTCATTAAACTTCCAAAAATCTTAGGTATCTCTCAACTTTAGTCAATTATTGCCAATTTTCTACTGGAATATTTGAACAACTGAAAAATATTTCAGAAATTTACTAATAATTATTGTTATTGATTGCATCACCTTGTACTAAATGAAGATAACAATTTGGCATATTAAATACAGTCTGAGTACTTATGAGTCTTATGACGATTATTTGATTAGCACCTCAGATAAATTTGGTTGATTCTTATACAAATAATATTGTCAGTATATTATCGTTATTATACTAAGCATATCCTTTCCTTTATCTCTAACACGAGTTCTTGTACTTCAGTAAGATAATATCGGAGTGGTTTACTACGCGCTATATTTATTTATCCGTATCAAAGACTTACGTATTATATATCATAGACCAGAAACTCAAACAAAAAATTGGTATTGGGACCAATCGTATCTTGGGTCTGAAATAATTTCATTATTATTATTATTACTGACAATAAGACGATTCTTACAAGGATCATTACAGCTGAATGCGATGGGGAGTTTGCCAATATGTTTGTTCGGCTTTGAGGCTGGTCAAAAAATCGTGATGCCGAGAAGGTCCATATGCATCGGGAACATATATATTGAAATTTTCCAGTATTATTGGATTAAATATGATACCGTTGAGTAGCTTAAAAATGTGACGAGTACAGAATATATCTCGGCGATGTTCATGTCAATCTTCAATAGTAAGCGTTGGTCTAAGTTTGTGAAATAGTCTATTGCTATGAATAGGGGTACGACAATAAGTGGGAGTAAAACAGCAATGGTATATTAATGTCATAAAGTGAAACAGCAATAATGTCTGTTGTGCGACATTATTTTTGAAATCTGAATTCTTAGAGAATGAGTACTAACTGGTCTATGTTTATATATGTCAATGATTCTAATGCACCGCTGTTTATCAATATTTTCGTTGCTGATATTTAAATAGAACACAAGTAGGTACTGATAATTTTTGGAGTAAATTTAATATGCTATAAATTAGACACGGAATTTATTAATTATTCTTATAAAGATGTCTGTAGCCAAGTGTCCTGATTCTTATCGATAGACCAACTGAAAATGATCCATTTAATTAAAATATTTTCTCTTAAAAAAATAGTAAATTTGTAAATGTGATAGCATTACAAGAGCGACTGTATATTTCAATTCATCCATTTTTTTTATAGAAATTTACTTTTTTGTCTAATACTTATTTTACAAATACTTAATACTAACGGATTTACATACATGTACTAATTTGCACAAATAACTTATGTATATAAATAGGACAAGGATCAGAAATACAGGGCAAGGTTTAGAACCTTGATGAACACCATTCAGGGCATCAAACATAATAATGCGTTGTCCTCCAATTTTCCAAAAAAAATCTTTCAATCCTTCAATTAGTAAGGAAATCTAATAATCAAACTCAGCAATTAACCAAAAATAATAATATAGTTGCCAATAGCTTTATATGGCTATGTACAGTGACTCAACCGATGTCTGTCAAACTCCAGTAATGTATTGGATGATTTAAAAGATGAAATCTATGTTTAACCGTATTTAATGTATAGAATCGTTGGCTATTCCAAATTTTAAGAGATTCCATTATCCGAAAAGGTGTGTTTTAGAGTAAAAAATAAATGATACAAAAATATAAAATAGAATATTTATTAAATAAATAATTTTTTCAGCAGTCCACATTATGAGTTATAAGAGAGTTTTAGAATTATTTATATCAATGTGTATTTTAATATTATTATTCATTATGGTAATAATGTGTGAAAAAATCACAGAGACAGACATTCTGCTAAAAATATTCATAATTTCCAATGGAATGTTATTCAACGCCTAGTGAACCCATAAAGACTGGAAAATATACCATGTTCATCCAATTGGACATATTTAGATAAGTAAAATAAGTTTTATGATGAAATTTCATTATTGTGATATCAGGTCTAGACACCTCTCTTAGTAAACTATTTTTATAGTAAACAGATAAATATTTCTATTTTATTTCTCGTGTAATATTAATGCAGTTTTGGACTCCCACAGGGATTGATTTTGAGACCACCCAACCAGCACAGAAAATTTCCAAAGTTTTCCCTGTTTGGTCACTATTTTGCCAAATACATTTATACAAACATACATATGATAGGAAAAAATTTTTGAATGACACATCATAACAATAAGCCATGGAAAAATATTTTTCTATTATATATCAAAGACTGCAGACTGTCTACCAGGCTTCACGTAGTATGCCATCAGCATCGTATCCATAGTCAGGATTGTCGTTGATAGGAGCCCTCAAGATACTTTCAAGCTTCACCGTTTTACGCACTTGTACAACTTCTTCCACAACTTCCTGAGGTTGCTGATTTTCAGATACTTCTTCAGGTTTTGTAGATCCTTTGTCAGACATTTTAGACCTGCAAAAAATATATAAATTATTTGAGTTGTAAGCATAAGTAATGAATAAACATCAACGACGATTATTATACATCTTTAAGTGATTGATCATTTGCACAAATTAGTTTCATTGTCATCAATGATTTGACAGTTTCTTGGTCGACTCCAGAAATGATTTTATCAAAGAGGAAGTAAAATGGGGTTTTATTTATATATTAGGTATAATTTGATGTGAAACGATTTGATATGAACATCATCATCATCAGTGGTGCTACAACTCGTGGGTTTTGGCCTCCTCAAGAAGTCGCCTCCTCTCTCTCCAAACTATCACCTCTCGTCGCCAACTGGTCACGCCCAAAACTCGCAGGTCTTTTTCCAACCCGTCCCTCCATCTCAACTTTGGCCCCCCGACGCTTCTTCTGCCACTAAGTAGGCTTTGTGAAGTATATTCTATTGATTGTTGATGTTTCGTTCATCCTTTATACATGTCCCAGCCATCGAAGTCAGCAGATTCTGATTTTGATTTGATATAATACGATATGTTTTATTTCTATATTATGATTGGTTAATGTTATGTTATGTTTTATTATTACTATAGATCAAAGGCGTAAGCCGTGTATATTACTATAAATAAATAAAAAAAAAATGTAGACATACTGTTTTACTCGCGGTATGCTGAGGGAAAGTTAAGTTCTTTAATTATTTTAATAATTTTAAATAAATAACGAAAAATTTTGTGTCTTGTAAAATAAAATAAGAAACTAATCATGTTCGAATAACAAATAATAGGCCCATGACTTCCACACAAAAAAAAAAGTTTTGATAGAAAATAAAACTAAAAGATTTTTTTTAAAGTAAGCTTAGTACGTAGATAATGGAACTAGATAAAAAAAAACACCAACAGACAAAACCGATAAACAGAGTTCATAACATCGATGTTAATGTGTGTTAAATTTACATATTTACAAGAACTCAAGCAAACATAAATGTGACCGAAAAAATGTCTAGATTTAGTGAAATAATAACTGAAAAACAAACATTAAAAGTGGGATTAGAAAGTAAAAAGAAAATTCATAACTCAAAAATTCCATACCATCAAGGCATTACAAGTTAAATGTCGTCCTCTCCGTGCCAATTCAAATAAGACATTCAGGATGGGTGGCATATCTCATCGATGAATATTAGATGTCAATTTGGCGACTGGTGTGGCACGGAGGTTAACACACTTGGCTTTGAGTCACGAGGTTCCGGGTTCGATTCCCGGCCAGGGCAAAATGAAGAATGACCTTTTTCAAATTATCCTGGGTCTGGGTGTTACATGTATGTATATGTGTGTAGTGCATTGTATATAAGTGTATCGTCGTATTAGTACCCATAATACAAGATTCATATCTTAGTTTGGGACTAGCTCGGCCTGTGTGAATTGTCTATACATGTTAAAAAAAATGAGATTTTTAAATAAAATATTTAAACTTGAATTACAATGTTTATTTGTTACATTAATTTAAATTACGCTATCGCGATTTCAGTGCACTTGCACTTGCACTGAAATCGCGATAGCGTATTCAAGTTTTAATATCCAAAGTTTTAATATTTTATTTAAAAATGTCTAGAAATTGTTACATAGTGTTACATAAGTTACACTAAAATAAGTGAAAAAATTGAGACGCTTAGAATATTATTTACAAATTTTTTTTTACTGGATATGGGCACAACGTGCATATAACAAAAGAAATCAATCGGACATGTCGATTGGAGAACCACGTTTACACAATATAACATTGTGCAAAATCTAATAGGAGAAAGTGAGAAAGGTGTCTCAACGCTTAGAAATTGGATCTAGGCTGGTTCAAGTGATCACTTTTGGTGTCCATGGATAACGTTCACCAATTCCGCCATTCTCACTGTCACGATATAATGTTATGCGATGTTTTACGTTTACGTGACTATTACAAGACACACTGCTGGAGACTCAACGAAACACATAAGATAATTAAAAAAAAATTGTAATAAAATCACAAAGATGGTATAATTTTGTAATTTTATTTTAATTTTTTTAATTTTATAAAACACATACAAACACGTATTATGGAGCAAAAAACATGATTTTTAATAATTTAAGGCAGTGGCTCCCAAAGTTGACTGGGCTTCGACCAATCTAATGAAAATTTTCAACCATGAGACCCACCCTTTAGCTGTCTTAGAGAAAAGAGGGCATAAATATTGGTAATGCTCAGATTCCCTAGTAGCGAGTCATGGAACTACTTAATGCTCAGGGCCCACTCAATATTTGCTCGCGACCCACCAGTGGGTCGCGACCCATAGTTTGGGAAATACTGATTTAAGGCATTCCAACAGATACGAGTGATTTGTGCAATCAAGACTTCAAGAAAACAAAGATAACTTATCACATCTATCAAAGACTAACAGATAACTTGAAATGTAAATTGTAGGTATACCTAACAATAATGAAAATTGTATTTAACTTTATTAAATCATTGACAACGGGACTTTAAACAGAAATTTGTTACTTGCAGTAAGTCTACTGACAACTTCACTTGCGGTTAATGCAGTGATGGTTTAGATAGAAACAGGAATAATTAAAAAAATACTTATCTAAAAACATTTCAAAATGGACGTAAGAGCTTTTAATTAAAATACAACAATTAAGTGTAAGTTAACAGTGTTTTATTTTTATTATTTAAAATAAATTGGCATTATGATTTTATTATGAATTTACTAATATTAAATAACAATTGAAAAGTAAAGTTAATACACATACCAAAACTTAGATTTGTATAATCAGAGTGAAATTTCTTGTTTGACTTGATACTTCCTAGTTCATAATATCACCACAGATACACTATAGATACCAATGTTACAAAGCGCTTCACAAAACTGATTATAAAAACTTTCGCCTCGCTGAATGAATCCCTAAATGTTTTATATTATTTAACACTTGTGTTATGGTTTGCAATAATATGTATGTTAGTGATGCCGAACATGTATGTATCTATTTTTGAACGCAACAATGGAAGTCGTTAAACGCCCTACATGTTTATTTATTTATCATTATCTTATCTAGAATAGGTGCTAAAAATATTGGCGTATAGATAGATACACGATTGACGATTTACAAATATTGAAATAATGATCGTTTACATAAAGATGGTAAATAATCACTAACGTTTTGTTCAAAAAACGTTTAGTAACGTTTTGGCACTTAATCAAGGCTCAAGAGCGGAAGATACTAAGCTTTGAAAACAAGTGTCTTAGAAGGATTTTGGATGTCAGATGGTATGAACATGTTACAAATGATGCTGTGCGCCGGCGCACCCAGCAGAGACCTGTAATCTCCGTAATACAAGAGAGACGATGGTCCTGGCTGGGACATGTTTTGAGAATGCCCAATGATAGTTGGCCAAAAAGAGCACTGTTTTTCCGTCTGCAGGGGTTCCGTAGGCCCGGGCGTCCCTCTTTCACAATACACCGTTCCTATGACAACGATATCAGAGCGCAAGGAATGTCGTGGGAAGAGGTGACGCAATTGGCACAGAGATGCTCTGAATGGAGGAGGCTGGTTTCTGCCCTGTGCTCCCGGGAGGAGCGTTGAGGGCGATGATGATGTTTTGTTCAAAAGGATTTTTGAAGACATGTTTGTTTGATTCATGCTTCTTTCTCTATTTCTTGCCTTTAACACTCTTCTTAACTTTTCTTTAATGGTTGGAAATAATCACGATGATCAATGCTTACCTTCAAATTGAAATATGAGTTTTACTCTCAACACAGAGTTTGAGAGTTTTAAGAGAGTGAAAGGGTTTGCAGGTGTTTGATTGCACGAAGATAATTTTCCTGTTAACTAACTGCTGATTGAATAAAGATTAAGTATCTTTAGTTCTCTCCAAAGTTCGAGATGTCAAAATTCTGTTAGTTGCTTTTTGTTTGTATGGTTATCACTATTAAGTTTTTTTCCGCGAAAATTTAAGAGAGTTTTCTTTTTATACTTACATAGAATTGACCGTTTGACTTTGGGGACTTGAGTTTAAATAAATAATTAGTCTATGCTAGACCTTTAGCTGACGTTTTATCATCAGCATTTGTCTAAAACTCGAGTATCGTTTCCACTCCTCTCACTGTTATCTGACAATTCTTTGACCTGTTTGAGCGTACATAATTACCTTTTACTGCTTGGATCATTAGGCTTGGCGTCCTTCGCAAATCCAGTTGCTATGCCTGTCCTTAAAACCATTTACAAAAATATGGCAATATGATGTACAAGTAATAAACACTTGGCATTCCTATTCGAGCATTAGGTACATTTTCGGCTGTACAAACGTAATCAAATAATTATATTATTATCTTATAAGACATTGCTGTGCACCTTATAGATCTATGACTATTTTATTCGTTCCTTTAATGATGATTGTCATTCACAATGACTGCGGTACAAAGTTGAAATAAGTTATACTATGTAATATATGAAATGATTTTAGAAATACAAATACATAAGCAATAAGGTTATAGCTGTGGGTAGTGATGTGAGATGAGAAAATTCTCCTAAGAAATTTCTCGAGAACGAGAAATTTCTCCGAGAATTTCTCCTCTGATGGAAGAGAAATTTCTCTCCATAATTTTTCTTAGTGGTATTATGACCTTTCGCCCAGTACACTTCGCAGCCAACTTGATTGATCCAAAAATTTGTGGGGCTGATTAAAGCCTAAATCAGAGGTTATTAACACTATTTTTCCATGTACGTACCTGCAATTTTTTTTAACTTAAATATGGGCATGTGGGGTGTCAAACATCAAGATTTTTCATCAGTTATTAGCACTTTTTTCTATGTAGGTACCTAACATTTTTTTGTTTCCATAATTAATTGTAGCCATATTGGTGATAAATTATCTCAACATTTTTACATTGTTATTGATTGATTGAATAAAGTATTTATTATTATTATACTGTTAAATAAAAAATATTCTCCAAAAATTTCTCGAAGTAGAGAAAAATTATTTCTTGAGAATTCCACAACACTAGCTGTGGGTCATGTATATTATTGGGTTATACGACATCATGAGTAATAAGACATTATTTTACAACTTTAATTCGGCGATAACATCAAATTTGCCACCCATCTAAATGTCTTAGTTTTTATTGACAGAGGACAACTTATATGTTTATCAAATGCAGTTAGTTTACTGGCTACCCCTGTTGTGGGATATGTAGAAATTTAATCGGTCAAATGGAAGTCCCCAGACTTCTGAGCTATCCGGGTGGTCGGTGGGTCTCCTTCAATGTTGTGGGATATACTGTGATGGGGTAGATATATAAATTATTATGGAATCTACATAACTTTGATTACATTCGAAATAATTTTGATACAATGAACTTTTCTTTAGTTATTGATTTGTAAATATTATATTTATTTACTTGTTATGAAACTGTGCATTTTTTATGTATGTGTAATTGACTAACGTTTCCAAGTGCCAAATTGATGGCCTATGGATAGTAAGAAAACATAAGAATTACATGAAAAATGTGTAGGTAGGTATAAAGTAAGATTTTTACAAAAAACTTGCGTAATATTTTAGAAACATTTTTATTGTTTATTATTGTTTTTATTCATCACAATATCTTGTGTTCAGACTACTCATTAATAAAATAAATTATATTATAGAGATATAACAATTTGTCTGTATAAAAATATTATAAATTAGTTTTAACCATGAATAATATAAATAAAATAAATTAAGGCATCATCAAATGGATGGGTAAAACAAGGATATTATTATTGTCTATACGGTATTCGCGTATAATATAGATACATACGAGTACATGCAAAAATATAATATGCAACAAAATATTTTTGTCGAATACAATGATGTGATTTGACGCATGCCTGATGCAGTACATCTCGGAATTTTTTAATTTATGTTTTTTTTTACCATCCTTTATGTTTATTGTTCACCCTCCCATTGCGGGCTACCGCGTGAGTTTGGTAATTTTGGATTTTTTTCAGATTGTGGTCTCGATGGTGACGTGTGACTTGGAGATCTTGAGGATGATTTAGATGGATCTGCATCAGCTCTACCATTTTCAGATTCATTATTCATTCCTTTTGGTGTTATTGTATTACCTGATCCGGTTGTTGATCTTAACAAATCTTCTTTTGGTTTTTTATCTGCAGCCCTGGCGTTCAATTCATTTGACGAATCTTTACGTTCGATTAATTGTGATTCTTGTCCAAGATTATTTCTCTCTTGTGGTCTGTGATTTGAAGGCACGTTTTCAGTTAATTTTTGATTTGGTAATTCAGGTTCTGATGATTTGCGTTCCTGTGGTCTTTGATTATTCAGATCTTGGTCGAAATCTCTTCGGTTTGCCTCTTCAGGGTTTGGAGCCATGTTTTCAGGAAATAGTTGACGCGGAGCATCAAATTCATTCCTCCTCTGTTCAGGCGATTCAAATCTAGATGGTCCAAAATCTAAATTTCTTTGGTCATTTCGTAAAATTAGGTTTTCTTGATTGCTACGAGCCTCAAAGGATGATCCGACATAGTTTTCTGATGGTCCATTATATGGTGCGGGAGCATATGATGGATTGAGAGAAGAATAATCCGCTGATTGCTGGTGAGATGAAGGAGCAGGACCATAAGAAGGAGCTGAATGTGGAGGGGGAGCATATGCTTGAGGTGGAGGAAGATTATAACTGTGCATTGGTGTATAAATAGGGGCGGATGGAGCGCCATATGCAGGCATTGGTACACTATGTACCGCAGCTGGAATTGGAGCTGGTTGATGAGAGTGTATGTATCTTCCAACGTACACAGATGGCTGACAACTAAATAATAGTGGAACACCACAAGATGACTCACCTTGGGGCAGATTTAATTTGGTGTAATGAATATCAGAAGCTGCTTGGTGATGAGTGACTGGTGGTCTTCCCAAACTCAATGGAGCATGTACTGGTGATGAATAAGAAGGTGCTCCGTAAGGTACTGGAGGCATATATGCAGAACGTAATAAAGGTGACTCACCATTATCGATTTCATTTGTCATAAAGCTTGGCATGCTAGCATCCATATTTAAATCACCAGGTCGTTGAATAAAAAATTGGTTATCGAATTGCATAGGAGAATTTCCCATTGCCTGCATATCACGTACTCTATAAGATCCATAACTTGGTTTGTTTACAGGTGAAGAGTAACCGTATCCTTGAGAAGCTGAAGAACTCTCGTATGCACTTGATGCAGGTTTCGAATGCGCTGGTCCATAATTAGATGAAGGTTTATAGTTGGATGAGCTACTTGATGATGGTGCTGCATAATTACTACTACTATGAGAAGATGAAGGAGCACCATAACCGCTTGATGCTGCTGCATAATTACTTGAAGGTTTTGTACCATATGAGCTAGGTGCTGAAGCATGGCTAGAGGAAGGGGCAGAGCCATATCCACTAGATGCTGGTGCTCCATAGCTACTGGATGCTGGAGAGTTATATGCACTTGGTGCTGATCCATGGCTGCCGGAAGCTGGTGAACCATATGAATTAGGTGCTGAGGCATGGCCAGAGGAAGGTGCAGAGCCATATCCACTAGATGCTGGTGCTCCATAATTACTGGATGCTGGAGAGCTATATGCGCTTGGTGCTGATCCATGGCTGCTGGAAGCTTGTGAACCATATGAATTAGGTGCTGAGGCATGGCCAGAGGAAGGTGCAGAGCCATATCCACTAGATGCTGGTGCTCCATAATTACTGGATGCTGGAGAGCTATATGCGCTTGGTGCTGATCCATGGCTGCTGGAAGCTTGTGAACCATATGAATTAGGTGCTGAGGTATGGCCAGAGGAAGCTGCAGAGCCATATCCACTAGATGCTGGTGCTCCATAACTACTGGCTGCTGGAGAGCCATATGAAGGTGACGAAGCATGGGCAGATGAAGGTGCAGAATTATATCCACTAGATGATGGAGATCCGTAATTACTAGATGCTGGAGAGCTATATCCACCCTGTGCAGGTGCGTGACCACTCGAAGATGAGCCATATGAAGTATGTGCTAAAGAAGAAGGAGCACCATAGCCACCAGATGTTGGAGCTCCATAGGAACTTGGAGCTACTACGTGGGCACTGGAAGGTTTGGAACCATATGCTGAAAGATGTCCAGAGGATGGGGCGGAACCATATCCACTAGGTGCTGGAGATCCATAGGCGTTTGAGGCTGCTGCGTGGGCGCTGGCAGGTAGTGAACCATATGAACCATGCGCTGAAAGATGACCAGACGATGGTGCAGAGCCATATCCACTAGGCGCTGGAGATCCATAGCTACTGGCTGCCGGAGAATTATATGCACTTGGATGAGGTAGAGTTCCGTAGTTACTTGGATGAGAAGGTGCAGCAACAGCATCATATGATGGGTTGCAAACTTGATATGGTGGTCCATATGGAGATTTCACATCAACACAGACTGTTGTCCTATGGTTTGACGATTTCTTCTCCCTTTCCACTTGTTTTCCATTATCATCTGATTTTATATCCTTTTCTTCATTCTCGATTGTGTTTTTTACGGTTTCTGGATCTTGGATCATTGCATCGTCCTTTTGCGGTTCTTCGTTTGATTTTTCATCATCGTTTTCTTTTTGCTTGTCGATGACTTTTTCTAAATCTGCTACTTCTTTCTCCATGCGTTTGATTTCTTCAGTCAACTGTAAGGTGGCTGGTGGTGACTGATTCTCTTCAGGAAGAGGGGTGGCGGCGGCACACGCGGTGACAAGAAGAAGTATTAAGAACCGCATGACGATGCTTGTGTTTGATGTTAATTACCACTAACTTTTCTATGGGATCTGATTGCCTTTTATACTATTTTTCTCCCCCTGTCAGCAAATATTACACAAGACACTACCTTTGTCTTGTGTAATATGTATTCCCTGGTATTTAGAACAATGTGGAATGGTGTCATGAAGCGAATTATCTTTAATTTTAAACATTTTAACCATATATGGAAATATTGAATGAAATGCATCCTTCAGCATATTTCGATTAAAATTGATTTGCTACGGCTTGCCATAAAACAATGTATAAAATTGATTATGCTTTGAATTACAATATCTACTAATTTAGTTATTAACTATGAAACCTGTGAAATATGTACATACACATGAAGATTTCGGCATAAATATACTAGCTATACCGAATTATTTTTTATCTATAACATCACATCACATTCTACAAATGGGGCACACAGTGAACTCACTATACTCGCTTTTTATATTATTTAATCAACATATTCTGTATGGATGGCATACTTCGCCGTTGAAATATTTTACATTCGATGGAAGCATTACTTTAAAAATGTCTTTTACATATTAATCCTTTCCTTTTATAGTTAATAAACTTTTTCAAATTTAATAAGGTTTAATTCGGAGTTAACATTCTTACAATATTAGTAAGATATACTAATATTTGAAGCAACACTTTCAGTAATCGCACAATGTCAATTTTTGCGACATAAATTGTTAGCATCGGTACTAATTGCATGAACCTACATAAAATTGTGGTGAACGAGAAATAAAAAATTCTGATTTTTTATAATTTCTGTTAGAAGCACATATTTGTTTTGACTTTTCTGTAGAGGGCCGTACAGTATCAGACCTTTAACGTGACAATTATTATCATGGAATATTAAAATTTCTTCAGTGACGATTAAAAAAATTTGATTGCCAAAATTGCTTTTAACTCATTTTTATTTGTGGGCCTCAGGACACGACCTTAATAATATAATCTTAATTTTGTCTTGATCTTTAACTCTACAATATGCGAAATGACTAGTCAGAAATACCTACGTACCTACGCACCAATCTCGCAGTAGCTGAGGATAGTTGTTTTTAACATTAACATTTAAATGTATTATGCAGCATAACCGCTATAATGTACTAGAAGTTTTTACATTATTGGGGTTATGGTAGGATTAATATTAAGAGAATATTAAGATCGTATTCAGATCGTGTCATGAGTAAGCAACATCGCGAATATAAGACAAGACATCTGGCATTTTCAATACAGCGATGAGTATTATTTTCAAAATACTTTCCGGAACGTTTTGATTTTCTATTGGTACAAAGAGGGCAACTTGTATGTTTATCACATGCAGGTAGTATGTTCGCTACATCATTAATTGTATAGCAGTATGCAGTAGTAATAATTTTGACTTCAACACTTTTTTCAACAGGCGTTTAGTAGCATTTGTGATTCATTTTTGCGTTGTACTGATTCAAATATAGGGTATTTACCTCTATGCACTGTATACTTGATTAAATGGAAAATACCAGGGCTAGGCCTATTAAAAACTATTAAGACAATGCTCTGCACTGATATACATATCTATCTACACATTTTTTATTTTTACATATTATTACGTAAAAATAAACAAAAACTCATTATTAAAATGTATGCAGATTGTGATTTTTATCTAATACAAAACTGTTTATTCATATTTTGTATTTTCTCATCTTCCTGGAAATTTTGGAGGATAAAGGAATACAGCAAAATTTCGATAACAACAAAAATTTGATATTTTTTCAAATGACTATACCAAAGCGAGTAAGGCAGTTTTTCTTTTGTATTTGTAAAATATCCCGTAGACATGAGAAACGATACTAAGACTTTGTAAAACTATAAAGTATATGCTGGTAGAGGTCACAGAATTCCATACAAAACCTAGAACTCTGACTCATTTACAAAAGTGAGGCAAAAAATCTATGAATTTTGGACAGAACGGTTGGCGAAAGCGTGTGGTGTTTCCTACATTTTATGAAGTATTTCTCGCATTTTTATAAAAATATATCATTTTTACATTTATACATACGTAATTGGACATTTTTTGAAGTTCTTGTCGACGTTTTAAGCGATTTACTACACTTCTTTTCGCCAACCGATCTGTCAAAAACGCCGAAAAATGGTGCCTCACTTTATTACAATGAAAATACATACGATTACTCCATCTAGGTATTATGTATAAAAATCTATGGTAGAGGTATGCCACCTATCTTGATTGTCTTTACTTCTATTTACACAAAGAGGACGATATGCATTTTTAATGCATGCGTTTGATTTGCTGGTTGCCCTACTTGTAGAAAATGTCGAGCTGATATGGAATGTACGAATGGTATGGGAAAATATCGCTTCTGCGATAAACTCGCCCATTGCACAATATCATTTATTTGTATCACATTATTTTATAAATATGTAATTATGTATGTACCTATTGTTAATATGCAATTATAAAGTTTATTATTGTGCCAAGCCTTGAAGCACCCTGTGAAGGATAGTTCTCCCACTCTTTTCCGTAAGTTTTTAATTGTCCTGAAAAAGCCATATACTATTCGAAAAAAAAAACTACATACCTATTTCAGCTCAAACTCAGCGATGAGGTATGCCACCCATTCTGAGTGTCTTGTTTCTCTTGACACGGAGGAGACAACTAGTATATTTTTTATTTCCGGTTGATCTGCTAGTTCCTGTGTGGTTATGACATATTATGCCGAAGTGATATAGTTTGATGATTAATCAATTATGTTTGGTGTTTATTTTCTGCGACTGTCTCTGTAAATTTGGTACATTTGCACTCTAAAAGATACATCAGCATTTTACAAAAATCCACGAACAGTTGTAAAATGCTGAATAAGTTCTCAGGTAATAGGGACAGTTCATAATAATTAACCTAATTCTACTTTTTAATGCAATCGAAGCTAAAGTGTCACTGTCTCATTTGTTATTTATATTTCTCAAAATACAAAATCATCAAATTTTTTATTAGTTTGTTAACCTAATGACTTTACAATGTCAATTTTGGCAAAAAGTATAGAGATTATAATTTATTACTAAATTATCTAAATTCTGTAAAAAATCTGATAATTTCCACCGAAAGCTAATGATTTCCTTTTCCTTTTTTATATGCTTTTAATAAACATGCATACTGTCCTCTCTGTCCCAACAAAAAATTAAAACATTCAGGATGGATGGCAAAACTCATCACTGAATTAATTAAGTAAAGTCTCTTTTACATGCCACTTCAAAAGTTACTACATTGAAGAAAGATCCACCACACACCCGGATACCTCAGGAGTCTTTAACTCCTACTTATCCGCACATTCAAACCAAAATTGTCCTCACGGGCGGGCCATTAGGGAGGCCTGAAGGGCCGGCCGGCCAAAACCGCCGTCGTGGGAATCTTTTATATTACTTCTCTCTTCAATGTCCCTTCTGGGCGGTAATAATGTTTATTGAGTTATTGTACAATATATATATAAGTAAAAAAAGAAAGTTACTAGTTACTAGTTCAAAAGTTACTACAGAACAGAGTGGGGGACCAATTCCTTGCCGGTCGCTCCCCATTGTTACAAATCGTGGGCCTAATATGGCTTCTGCTCTTATTGCCAGCCGGTGTGGCGTAGAGGTAACGATCTTGCCTTTGAGTCACGAGGTCCCGGGTTCGATTCCCGGCCAGGGCAGTTTGAGGAATGACCTCTTTCAAGTTGTCCTGGGTCTGGGTGTTACAGTATATGTGTTTAGTGCATTGTATATACGTGTATCGTCGCGTTAGCACCCATAATACAAGATTCAATCTGAGTTTGGGACTAGCTCGATCTGTGTGATTTTTTACATGTTATGTTATTGTGATTTGAGAAGATATTCAATTTTTGTTGTTATTTAAATTTTGCTGTGTTCCTTAATCTTCCAAAGCTGATAGGGGGAAGAAAGATGAGAAAATACAGAATATGAAAAAAAAATTTAAAGCTAATTTGGAAAATTTATATCGTTGTTAAGTTTTAATCAGTAAATTAAGCATAATATGCTATATTTATCTTTATTGATTTTTAGTTGAACTTTTGTCTTTCAAGGGCATTATCAATCTCAATCTCCTTGAAAGATGAAAGACGTCTCTCTCAACAAAAGTCAATATAGTAGAAGCAACCATTTATTTTTTATTCCATTATGGAATTCTACTACCTATACACCGACACAGTAAAGGTAATTTTTGCCTTCCTTTAAGTGAATTGCTTTAAATGAGTCTTAAGAATTTATTAATGTTTGATGCAAACATAATTATTAAATTTGTTTTTCAAATCGTCTTCAAAAAGGTTTATATGGTCTTGCCATCGCAAGATATCTATTTAAAGCAGGGATTCACAGACTTATAGGGAACAGGGGCCATTCGGGAAGATTATGAGCCAATGACGGGCCGCTATAAGAAAATTAGTACTTTATAGAAAAGCTCACACATTACAATTTCTACCCCCCTCCCATCACCGAATCTACAAAATGGTATAGGAATTTGAAATATTCCAAAAACTCCTCGGTTTTCTAAAAAAATTTTTTATCGCAGTACCGGGTATTTGTACCGACTATTGTTTTGTCAATACCGGATACTAAAAATGTTACGTGTTTGAATTTCTACCCTCCCGTCGCCGAATTTCCAAAATGGTATAGGAATTTGACATATTTAAAAAAAACTCCATAGTTTTCTTAAAGAATCTACTCGAATTATTAAGTATCCGGTACTTTTACCGAACACCCGATACTTATCACTGGTATTTTTTTAAATTATATAATTTGCTGGCGGGCCGCAGATATACCTACCGAGGGCCGCATGCGGCTCGTGGGCCGCGGTTTGTGGATCGCTGATTTAAAGGATATGATTTTCTACACAATTACCCCAATCTACACAATCATAGTATGAGTATGCACTCACTTCATAATGTGATGAATACAAAACTACCTACTACTACTACACTTTCACGGCATGTCCCACAAGTGGGGTAGCCAGAGGACCAGCTGCATAAACATGCAAGCCGTCTTCTCCGTGCTGACAAAAAATTAAGACATTCAGGATGGGTGGCAAACCTCATCGCTGAATTTGAGATGAACCTAAAATGTATTTGTTTTTTAGAACACCTGCCTTTCACAGGACACTCGAAAACTTACGGACGAGAGTGAGAAACCAATTAAAAAAAAAAAATTAAGGATAAGGTATTATCAAGTCTCTGATAAAATGAAGTGTGAAAACCTTGATTTTCAAACCTCATAAAAGAGAAGTCGTTCTCATATTCAGGAATTTCAAAGAGTAACTCTGTACCTAAATAAAAAGAGAATAACCTAAGGACATATCAAAATATAGATACGTGATAAACGAGAGGATTGTGGAATGAGATTTGGTGTAATTACAAGGATGAATATAAATAAGTTACGATGGTTTGGGCATGTGGAAAAGATGAATGAGGACAGAAGGACCAAGAAGATATATTTGGCTGAGAGGAATGGTGCTTGGAGACATGGACGTTCGAAAATCATATGGCAAGATCATTTAAATCAAATCCTACAGGACAGTCACGTGTTGAGCACATTGAACAGGAGAGCATGCATGACGAATTGTATGACAGTGACGGAAGCGAAAGATGTATGCAAGGATAGAAAGAAGTGGCGCTCGATCCTTTCTGCCTACCCCGCGAGGGAACTGGCGTGACGGTATGTATGTATGTATGTATATATTAAGATTTAATTTGGTAACTATGGTAAAAAATCATGCTCTGAACTATCTTTTATAATTATGAAGAATTGAAAATATAATGATGTGTGCATTCTACCAGTTTTTTGTCCTCAAGTAGGCATGTAAACGTTATTAGGAGGATGGTGAAAAGTGGAAAAATAGATATGTAAATAATCAAGAGATGTGGAATAGGGAAAACCAAGCCACTGCTAATTCTACGAGTTAAGTCAATCTCTACAATAGCAATGGAGATCAGTTAGAAAACCTGAAATCACAGTGTCTCTAGAATAAGGATGCCCGAAATTCCAAGTATAGAACTTTTGAAACCAATGTGACTGATAAAATTTTTGGAACTGATGCTAGGACCCAGACCCGATCTTGTTTATAGACGCGATTAAAATGACATTTTAGACACAAAGAGATTTTAGGTGTATGATGAAAATATCATAAAATAAAACAAAAAATTATATTTTCCGACTTTTTAAATATACCTACATAGATATCTAGCATTTATTGATGACTCATATAGAAAACAAAGCAAAATTTGAACAATTTGCGTGACTAAAATTGCATAGTTTATTTACGTGTTTCTGACGTTATTTTAAATTCCGCTTTTTGAGCAGTTATGGCAAATGTAAATAGATTTTTTCAAAAAGTAGAAAGTATAATCGAGTTTGACGTAATTCTTGCGTCTTTTCTTTCTAATTATTTCCTGGTATATCTGATTATAAAAGAAAATGAAATAATAATTAACATTCATTGTGAAAAGTGTCAGTTAAACTAACCAGTGTATTGTATTCGTAACTATAATTTCATTAGATAGAATTCAAAATGAAGTTCTTCATAATATTTGTATTTGTGCTTCTTTCCGGAAGAGTTCATTGTGGTATTAGATATTTCCAAAGGCTTCCTGATGTTATGGGTTCACTTCAAGCAAGCTCATACGATGATAACCACGATGATATGGTCCACGCACCATCTGATAATGTTGAAATCGAAGAATCACCTCAAGAAATTATGGCATTTGAAGATTTCGATGAAAGTGAATTTCCAGCCTCAGTCATAGAAGTTGAATATGAGATAGTTTTGAGTTCGCCAGATGTGGAAACATATTTCCCAGAGAATTTTTACAAAACTGTCTCAGAATTTGTAGATGACCAAAATCCTCACCAAGGGGTGCTTGAATTGTTAAAAGAATACTGGTCCTCTCAAGAGTTCAAAAATAAAATTTTAGATAACATCCAAAAAAATGATTCTGGTAGTTCACATTTTAGCAAAGTACCCTCAATCGTTGAAGATAATTTGTCAAATGTTGATACAGAAGCATCTGAAAATACAGAAATATATGGAGAAACACGAAATGATGAAGCTGTAGAAAATAAGGAAATGGAATCACCACTTGTTCGTGAAATTGATAACTTGAAAAATACTGAAGAAGACATGTCAAGAACAGTTAAAGATGTGCCATCCCTTACTACTAGATCCCAAAATACAGAATATATTGAATCTACGCCATCTGTTGCTTTGAAAAAAGATGAGATCATAACGGAAAACGTTGATCCTAAAAAAATTGAGGACTCTGAGAAATTGAATCAAAATCCACTGGTATCGGCACTCCCTAAATCTGCATTTACTCAAGAAGGTACTGTGTTTGACGAAAGCTCGAAAACGAGTAAAGATTTCAGTATAACTACAGAAACTCAACATAATCCATTAGATGAAGAATATTTGAAGAGTATTGAAGAAACGATCAATTCTAATATAAAAAGCATTAATGAGAAAAAAATACTTGATGAACAAACTGAAAAGCAGGTGATTCGTAAAGAAATAAGAAAGCCATTTATTCTCAAACCGCAAGAGGCTTCAGCTATTCCAAACCTCAAAGATGGTTTAAAAAAAGTTTACGGTGAGAAAAAGAAGGGCGTGTTTTTCGATTTCAGTTAGGATAGAATAAATTGATTTTGTGGATATTTATATTAATAAATGTGCTTGAAATCAGTGGATTACCACTGATTTCAAGTACGGTGAATAATGTACATCTTTATTATATACTTATTTATATTTCGATTAGCGACATCGATGATAATATTAAAATCGATTATTGAGTAATATTTATTTTACATATAGGTAATAATAAGTTATTTATTGTATTGCATAATAAAAATTTAATGTCATTTATATTGTTTGACTTGGCTTTATTTAATTTAATTATTAATCAAAAAAAATTCCATAACTTCAACAGATCTTTATTCAATTATTCATTCATTCATACCATCACAACATTTCCCATAGGCGGGGTAGCCAGCGAACGAGTGGAAAACAATAATCAAACAATTTGTCATCTCCAAGTCAAGCCAAGTCAAAGATGCTCTGGATTGGTAGTATATACCTAATTACAGTAATTACTGAACAGATGTCAAATCTCTTATTCAGGATAGGTGACATATAAAGTCATTCCGTCTATTTACATACATTATAATAGTGTATTATAGTATGTATAGCATGTATAATGTATAATTGTATAATGTATAATGTATGTATATGTATAATTATAATAGATAGACTAACTACTACTACTACTACTATACCATCACGGCATATCCCACAAGTGGGGTAGCCAGCAGACCAGCTGCATGTAAAAAACATGCAAGCTGTCCTCTCCGTGCCAATATAAAATCAAGACATTCAGGATGGGTGGCAAAACTCATCGCTGAATTTAAGATGTAAAATGTCTTAATTTTTTCGAACACCTGCCTTTTACAGGACACTCGAAAACTTACGAAGAAGAGTGGGAGACCAATTCTTTAAAGGGTGCACCACGGGATATGGAGAGTGCTAGACTAACTGCATTTGAATTATTGAATTATTTTTTAAATAGATGTATCTGGGTTTTTGTTATAAACTCAAATACAACCTTATACTGCACACCTTTCACAGTAAGCATAAATCTTGTGTCGCGAAAGGAATTATTTAGTAAACACGCAGGTCATCCTTTACGTGCAGAGAAAAAGAAAACGAGACATCGAGAATGGATGACAAATGTCATCGCTGATTTGAACATGTTATTTTGCAGCACACAATCATGTGTTTTACGTGGTGTTTTATACGAAGCTGTCTTTTACAGGACGCTAACAGAATAGAATGAGAAACCTCTTCTTTAGCGGGTACCTGCTCCACGGAGCACCTTATAATATAGTATATAATTTATATAGTCATCGCCTTACGATAGATAACCCACCAATATTTTCGTCAATATTGAAATTGAGTAAATACAAAATATATATTCTATTCTATTCTTCTCAAGGCCATCCACTCGTTTGCGAGTGATTTAGGCCAACATGGAACAACGAGTTTTTAACAATGATATATGTATTAAAAAAAATAAATAAACAATATACAAAATATATAAAGACATATCTTTATAGCGATGTTACATAAATGGGAGGCAACTCTGTAAATACTTAATAGTTTTATTGACACAATTTTAATATGTACTTATACACACATAACAATATCTACCCAACAAAAAGTTCAATGGCTTTCACTTGAAGGCGCTGAAGGTTGCCCAGTAATGTTAAGGTAGGTACTCGACAATGTATGTAGATGTAGAGTATTGAAGAGAGGTGAAAAGGTATTTAATTGGAAAGGCCTTTCACAACATTGACGAAATGCAAAATGGGACTGTTCACCCTATTTGATTTTGACCAATTTATTTATTAATATCTATTATATATTTTTTACATATTTTATTGACGTGAAGTTATTTTGGGCCTTTTACACTCGAAATAACTTCAATACAATGAAATTTCTTTATTTCTTTACGTAGTGATTTGTGGTTATTCTATTTTTTGTGAAATTGTAAATTGTTCATATACCTATAGTGAGGTACAATCCATTGGATTGATCTGCAACGAGTTTGGATTTTCTTCTCCATTCCTCCCTATTTTCAGCTAGTCTCTATAGTTCTACGTATGTGCCACAGTTCATGTCCTTCTTCAGTTGGTCCATATAAGCGTCTTTTGGTCAGCCTGTACCATTTCTGCCTTCGGTCCTACCCTCCGCGATGGTGATGAGCAGTCTTGGGTGCCTGACATTGTGGCCAATCCAATTAGCTCGTCGTTGACTGATTCTTTTAAGGAGTAGCCCTTTTTCGCCTACCCTAAATTGTTCATACTTGCCTGATAATTCCAATGGCCCACGGATGATAAAAAACAGCAAAGATATACTTTGTCACTGACAGTATGTCAGTCGAAATTCGTTTCGAAATTCAATGAGGATTTAGTTTGCTTTAATATAATTACAATTCAGGTAAATCAATGATCCGTGGAAATCCTGGAAAACAGTCTTTTAAAAGGTATATGCGAATGAGTGATTTAGCATCTTTGATTCTCTCTTCCGTACTTATCCTTAAGCATTGCTTTTCTAATTTACCTAAGAAAGTTAACAAGTCACTTTTGTAATAAAAAAAAACAATAAATATCTTTCAAGCCTCGCAACGCCAATGTATTTGGTCGCAAAAATTGTTGGTCGCAATAAACATTTTTCATTTGAATTTATTTATTATATTCACTCTTTACTTTACATTGATAACAAACAATTACATAAAATGTAAATATTCAAGTTCGATACAACCAATAAACAGAGGACGAGTTTATCGCAAAGTTAATTAATTTTTATGAGTAAAACGCATTGCAATGTCACAAATCGTTGACATTAAGAATCTGCCCATCAACCTTTTGACATATTATCTATAAGGTGAAACGTTTTATCAACAAATATACGTGATTAAAAATACATTATTGATCTGTTTTTGAATGTGACATTATTGATTTTATTGTTGTTTTCCCATAACTTTTATATAACGGTAACCCATAAACGATACATCGAGTGCAGTAATTACTAATGCATGCTAACTATATCATATTATATAGTGTTATATCATGTTAAATATATCTAGCTTTTATTGTTCATATTACTAAACTTTTATGTTAGTACAATATCTATCTGAGTAGGTACCCACTTTCAATTACATAAGTGAACGAATTGTGGGCAAAACACAATATGTTCGAATTTTAATTCAACGCTGAATGTGGCCATGATCATAACATGACTAACATTAATTTTGCAATTATTTGGACAGTCGTTTTTATATATTGGTAGGTAATATTTAATATCTTATCTATGACAATAATCTAGAGCTAGACTATTCTAGACAGTGGATCCTGAGACAATATCATCTGAGTCAAGACCTTACCTAATACTTCGGACATAAATAAATAAATAAATAAATACCTGATCCTTTTTTTATACATTGTTGTGAATATGGTAAATTTGTTATTCGGGTAGTTATTTATCTATTTACGATATCGTTCGAAGCATTACACAATACATAGCGTGTCGGTGTTTTAGATCCTGTGTTTTCAGTAAACATGATATTGTATTGTTTTAAATGAACTGAAGGTAACCGTTTATGTAAATGTACATAAAGGCAGGTTGTATGCTCTTTGAAATATGTAGGTACGTAGTATAGCAGTAGGTATTGGGTGGATAATATTTATGGTATCTTTGACAAAAGATAATCCTAAATCTAAACAAAATAATAATTGACAGAACAGAAACAAAAAGTGGCGAAAATCAGCTGCTATAAAAGAATCTGATAAATTTCTCAAACAATAATTAAATTACAGATTATGTGTCTATATCTGTATTAATTATGTGCTTTATTAACTTTGACTATTGCCCATCCAATACAATACTATATTTTATTATGCAAAGGAATGCAAAAATAATAATTTTTCTTCTTCCCAGTCCACTCCCGTACACTCCTGGACGGAGGCCACCTTCATTTCCTTCCACGTTATTCGGAGAAGCGCAGAAGGTCGTCTGCATCCAGTTGACCCTAGCATGTCGAGTGATATCATCACTCCACCTCATTGGAGGTCTTCTTGTGCTCCTGGTTATTGCTCGTGGTCTCCAAAATAAATTTTAAAATCAAGTAAATTAAGATGGTACAAGTATCTTCCACAACGTCAAGATAGTAGATAATATCAGAATGTTTGAAATAGCGTGGAAGTCTCAATTTATGTTAAATTGTTGGGAATGGAGGTTTATTTTCTACCCTCTGTTTTTACTATGTTTAGGCCAAACGTTAATTAACTGGTAGTAAGTTGAGGACTTGTACATCATTATCCAATTTATCGTAATTAAAAAATACTGTAAGCCAGAGAATTCTATAATACAACACAACTTCGGAATTGCCATGAATAAATTTGCTCAGGCTAACAGAGTTGTCAAATCCAAGATCTACGAAATATTTGACGTAGCTAAACTGAACACCTAGAATTAATTGCAAAACATATATCAACTAAATCCGCTATCTCAAATGACTATAAAATGGTGCTTTTACGTCGTCCGAAATCATATTTTATAATTTTGGAGGTTATGACATGGCACTAGTGACTAGAGGGACCCTGTACGTCCTACTATGTAGTACTGGAAAAAATACTGTGTCGTTTTTATTTACATGTGCTTAAGAATGATAAACCCAAGCGTCCTGTAAACTTGTAAAGGACCTACGAGAGATGTTAAGGAAAAAAGAATATAAGTTCTGAAGTTGAGGGTTAACCATTTTAAGAAGAAACAAATGCGATGAACCATTCCATATAATATTTCATAATAAGTTCATAATAGACTATCATGACGATAAAGCTTTGTAGAATAGCTTTTATTGTATATTATATCTATTGTATTGGCCTTAATGTTGTAGCGGTCATCACACTACTAGCATGTGCATGTACGAGGTCCTAGGTTCAATTCTCTGTTGGGTCAAGGGATATTACTCTCAGGGTTGTTGTTGTGACATCATAAATAGAAGATGGGCATTTGTTATTATTGTCTGAAAAGCAATTTGATGACTCATGAGTCAGCTATTTGTTGAATAGAAGTAAAACAGATTTTACATATTATTATTTATGGATCGATTTTTAAGTTTTTATATTTTATCAAATGTTTTATAAATAAAGAAACTAATTGTTTTTCTTTTATTTGAGTCTTTATTTACGTTGGATTAAACCTACTAATTTGTAAAAAATAATTACAAAATAAGGTTTTTATGTAGGTCATGGTTAAGGACATCTATTTTATTGCTATTTGTTTAGAGATCAAGTCTAACTTATCGGCTGACGATTGTTGGTGAAGTTTCGTGATAATAAATATGAATTTTATACGTTACCATAAAGTAAGTGGATCGTCTTCTTCATAACAACATTACCGCTAGCAATTCTGAATTATTATAAGGGCGACAGTAGGTAGATAATAACTTATGTTGATCCGAAAATATAAGTTGCGACTAGAGATTAGTAATTAGAGATTATGTATTATCTAGGGTTGTTAGTATAAGTTCTAGGGTTGGGTAACTGCTCGATGTCCTATCTGTTTCGATTTTTTAAGATGTATCTGGGTTTTTGCAAGCACCAAGCAAGCAGGAAGGAAAGCAAACAACTAGTACGTAGAAAATATGTAAGTCTATATTGTAAAACTACAGAGTCGTAGAACAACGGTTGTCTGTACTAATATATAAACAGGAAAGATTTGATTGTTTGCTCCGAACAGGCTCCGAAACTACTGAACCGATTTGAAAAATTATTATACTGTTGGAAAGCTACACTATCCCCGGGTGACATAGGCTATATTATATTAAAAAAAATAGGGATCCTTACTAAAAAAAATAAATTAAATACCTATCTACCCGTGCGATGCCAGTGCGGACCACTAGTACATAACGGGAGAATTTCGTCGAAGGGAGTCTTTCAGGTCCTTTAGATAATTTCAGGTCTCGTTAGGGCAACCATACTGAATGACTGTGAACTTACGTGCAGTTGATTCGCTACCCCATTAGTGAGAAATGCAGTAATGTTATGAACGACTAAATAAATCCTTCAGATGAACCTTGAGCCTTCTCTTGCATGAATAGTATTATGGATTACAAAGGAACTAATATCCCATTTTTCATCGTATTTTCATTATAAAATAAAGTCCCCTCGAATACGGAGACAATATTCATTAATTGTCGTAGACCAAAAGGAAGGCGACATCGACGCTGTCATGGCATATAGCATGTCTACATATGTACCTGAAGTATGAATGATTTACCGAAGCAATGATGAACATAACATAATGTACATACATAATTTGTATCTATGTACGATACCTAATATTATTAATAATAATAATATCGATCAGTATTATGTATGTATGTACAGTGTTTTATTATTCATTGTCTCCTTTTAACCCCCGTCCATGAGCAGTGCACAGGGCCGACACCGGGCATTGCCTCGTGGGAATATAAAATGACAACAATAACAATATAATTGTATGACACCTAGCATAATCGATTGAACCGAGTTTCAAGTGACAATAATGTATTGTGTCAAAGAAATCAATACATTATCGTCTGCTTTATAACCAGATAAACTGAGATTAAGAATAAAGCAAAGTTTAGAAAATATTCTAAAATAGACAACTCGTCTTTCGTTTGATTAATTTTAATCACTCGGGCTGTCTAATATCTCAATGTACTGTATTTATATTTTGATGGAAAATGGTTCCGGTGGATTGAAGTTACCTGAATATAAAGGCAAAATCCACAAATCACTCGTTACGGGTGGATTGCCGGTAATAAAAAAAAATAAGGTAAAATTGATCACTGTTCATTTTAATTTTCGTTTTAAATGTCACCCTAAGAGTATAATAAAATGTATCAATCACTCTTCAAGCTTTTAATAAAATCCAAAAAATGTTATTTATTTATTTATTCATCATCTTAAAGGACACCAACAGTTTAACATACTTAATATCAACATTCAAATCTCCAGATATTTTACATCTTAAATTCAGCGGCAAGGTTTGAAAATATTTATAAAATATATCCTAATTATCTTAACTGTTTTGTTTGACAGCTTTTATGTTTATTGCATGCAGTTGGTCTGCTTGCTCCCCCCCCCCTTGATGATGATGATTATGGATGATTTTGTTTTGACGCCGTTTAACAGTCCCTAGACCGTCTCAAGGGCGCCTATTATTTTTATTTAACTATTATAGAATTTTGAAAACACTTGTGATTGTCACAAATTTGACTAAAATGCGAGAATTTTATGTGAGTTCCAATTGAAGGTATTATTAATTGTCACAAATATTATTCACTAATTCACATTTTTGAATTTGAAATTTTTAACTAGTTTAAAAATAATAACACCCAAAAATTAAACTTCATAAAACTATTGAAACTAAAAAATGTATTAAAATTAGTTAATTTGAACAATTATAAGATAATAATATTTAAGTTTGAAAAATGAGACGTCAGAGGTTTCAGGCAGCTAGTACCAGCGCCATCCACCGACCGACAATCCTTGTGGAATATTCTGTGATGAGATAGTAGTAGTAGTAGTAGAAATTGGTGTAAAACATGTGGCATTTTATCTCATTCAGAAATTGAAAAATTATATTACTGTTAATTATCATTATTAGTCTGATGGTAGTATCTCGGGTTATTGGGTTTTGTTTAGAAACTTACAATAACGAATTCATGTATTGTCACATGTAACCAAAATTGATTATCCTGCTGGCTACCCCACTGTGTGATATGCCGTGATGGTATAGATAGATAGTTATATAAAATTAATATTGAAAAATAGGATAATTCCTATTTTATTATTTATTAATTTTTTTTTTTTAAATTCCGACTTCAGCTCTGTATTGTTACATGATAGTCACAGGTACGAATCGAATATACCAAGTATTGTTTATTTATAATATCTACCTGCATAATACTATGCTTACTGGTAAACAGAAAATAACTTTTATGCATAGCCATAATATATATTTATAACATTTACATTGAAATTTTACTGTGGAGCACCCGGCAAAGAATTGGTCTCCCACTTTTTTCCATAAGTTTTTGAGTGTTCTGTAAAAGGCAGGTGTTCGAAAAACTAAAGACATTTAACATCTTAGTTTATTAGGTTATTAAATTTTATTGGATTCATTTCTTAGTTTGGTACTAGCTCGATCTTTGTGAATTATCTATGCATTTTATGTTATGTTATATTAAATTCAGTGATAAATTTGCCACCCATCCTGAACGTCTTAAAATTGAACTTCTAAATAGGTATGTAGGTACTTTAGAAATGTTTCTAGAATCCATAGCTCGACGCTCTGAACTTGGACTAGATTGTTATTTTACTAAAGCTTTTTTTTATCTGGAAATTCTTTTATTGTTGTATTATTGTACATATGTGTTTATATTTGCTTCTCTTGGCAAGAGAGACATCGAAGAAGTGTAGTCTAAAGATTTTACATGTGGAAGTTTTGGCCGGCCAGCCCTTCAAACTGCCCACAATATGGCACGCCTTGTGTGGACAAATTTGTTGAAAGTCCTCAGATTTCCAAGTTTTCCGGACGGCTGGTGGATCCACTTCAATCTTTCGCTCTTTGCCCCAGTCTTGTTTGCGCTCTAGAATACCGCCTCACCTCCGTATTTGTCCACTACGGTACGCGTATTGGCGTAGCATAAAATAATATTTACTGTAGGTAGTACAAAACATCAAATAAAAATAATTACTAAAGGAATTATATGTTTAGTACAAGTACACTGTGTCTACATTAGGTACTATTGAAACGGACATAGTATATAGTTGAATTCGAGTAAATCGATAGATAAATAGAGAGATATTATCTATTTCCTTTGAAATTACGTTTTTCAAGGTGTTAACGCACTAACCGTTGTCTCATACCATTTAGCTTATTGAATATACCAACAAGAAAAAAAAACGTTTGTTGTATATATTTATTGTATTTATTGAATAGTCTTGCTTCAAACACGTCATTGGTCACCAAGTAATCATCCTTTTATTTATTTATTCATTCTTTACTGTGCATTGATTACAAACAATTACATAGAAGGTATACGTTCAAATTATATATACCTAATCTAATTCCTTTCTCATTCTTTTTTAAAATGAGAAAGGATACATTATACATTTTGTAGTAAATATCATTCTCCAATATAAATTTGCTATTTTGTAGTTCCATATTCATGTGTTGGTCATTTTTTATATCTTGCAGGTTTACTAAATTTACTACTTTTATAAAATCTTCATTATTTTCATTTGGTTCTAGAACTGGATTTCTGCTTAAACAGTCTGCTTCTTGATTTAATCTTCCTGGGTTATATTTTATCTTAAAATTATATTGAGATAAATAATACATCAAATCCCCTAATTCCTCATCAGTTCTGGCCTTGATGTTCATATTTTCTAATGGTTTATGATCTGAGTACACTATAAATTCTTTTCCCATTAGCCAGTGTTGCCAATATTTCACAGCTTCTTTTATTGCCAGACATTCTAGATAAATTGCCTTCTTCTTTTTTTGTGCTTCAGTTAATTTTTTTGAAAAATAAGCAACCGGCTTACTGTTTTCGTTTTTATCTTCTTGTTTCAACACTGCTCCCACTCCTTTGATACTAGCATCCGTGTAAATGTATATTGGTAATTCAGGGTCAAAAATATTCAGGATTGGCTCTGAACACAGCAATTCTTTAATTTTTTCAAATGATTTCTGGCATTTGTCGGACCATATGAATTTCACATCTTTTCGTAATAAATTGTGTAACGGGTCCAGAATAATTGCGCTGTTTGGTAAAAATTTATGATGAAAATTTATTTTTCCTAAGAATTGACGTATATTTTTTCTTGTTTCTGGTATTGGAAAATTTTTCACAGCGGTTAAATAATCTTTCAGAGGTCTTACTGAATTATTTTGTATTATGTGACCTAAATATTTGGCATAATTATTTGCAAAAGTACATTTGGAAAATTTTAGTCTAAAACCTTCTGTTATTATTGCCTCCAGTAGTCTTGTTAGATGTAGTATATGTTCTTGAAAAGTTTTCGAAAAAATTAAAATATCGTCTATAAAATTTACTGCAAAATCAGAGAGTTTGTATTTCCTTATGATGTTACTCAATATTCTTTGGAAGATAGCTGGAGCAGTCTTTAATCCAAACGGAAGACACGTCCATTGGTAATGGCCTTCTTGTGTAACAAATGCAGTTTTGTGTCTATCTTCAATCTTCAAAGGTATCGACCAAAATGCTGAATTTACATCAAAAGTAGAAAAATATTTGCAGTTTACAGTTTTCACCATCAAATCCTCAATTAATGGAAATGGTTGTGATTGAGGTACGACAATTTTATTCAATTCTCTGAAATCTATACATAATCTTGTTTTCTTGTTATCTTCTTTTTTATAAGCCAGAGTTACTGGAGCAGCAAATGGGCTATAAGATTCCTCAATCAGATTCTTCTTTAATAGTTGTGATATTTGATCTTCTATTTCTTTTCTATCTTCAGCTGTGCATCTATATGGACGTTTGTAACAGTATTTATCCACCATTAAATCAATATGAGCCTCATAATCTCGCACAGTACCTATGTCATATTTATCTTTTGCAAAGACTGATTTGTATTTTTCTATCAACTTATCGATTTGTGATTTTTCATATAAATCTAGATGGTTTACAAACATTTCAAAACCATCTGAGTTAATATGTTCATTGAAATTTATTTTACATTGGTTTGATTGTTTGTTTTCTCGTTGTAATACCTCAGTGGGTAGAAAAACATCTTCTTTATTCTTGTCACCTAGTACATCAGGAATATCGACATTTTGAATATTTGAAGTTTCTCTTTCATTTAAACTTAATATGTAATTTTCTTTTTTATCATTACATTGCATTATCTTTAATTCTTCATTTTGTATTAATCTGAAGTTTTTGATGCAATCCAATCCAATTAGAAAATCATAATTAAAATTTTCATTATCTATTATGAAAATATCCATAATCTTTTCAATATTGAAAATCTTTATTTTAAGTGTTACCATACCTTTAGTTTTCTTCTCACCATTAATAGTTTTCAAGTTAACCATTTGTATATCTCTTGTATCTGGTTTTTGTTGTATTTTTAATAATTTAGCATTAATTAATGATACATTTGAACCCGAATCATAAATTCCAGAAACATTTAAAGCATCATTTATTATTAACTTTACTTTTATTAATGGTGGCATATCTAGTTTTTTGGATTCTTTTCATTCAATTCTATTTCCAATTCTGAGTTATTTACAGTTACAATAGAATTTTGACTTTTAAACCAGCAATTTTCTTCAGAATGGTAACGTTTTCCTTTTTTCTCATTAGCACAGATTTTGCATGGTTTTTTGTATTCATTTTTATTTAATTGAGTGTCAGGATATGAAACCCTTTTTTTAACATATTTATTCTTCCCAACAAGATATTCTAATTTTCCTAATGCATTGTATAGATCTTCCGTTCCTTTTAAAGCTTCTCTATCAATTTTATCAGCAACATAATTTGGTAGTCCAAATGCTATGAGGTCTACAAGTGTTCCAGTATCAATTGATTTTCTCACTCTCAACAATAGTTTTTCTTTTTTTAAAGCATACTCAATTAACGGGCCTGTTTGATAATTAAAAGCGAGAGCGTATCTAATAGGTGACCATCCTTTGTTTTCAAAAGTCACGCAAAAACTTTTTTCCCAGTCTTCCCATCTCGATTCCACTGTATGTTTAATCAACATACAGCTGTACCAATCTTGACTGGAGTATTCCAAAAAGGCTTTTAATATTTCAATTTTTTTTATATCATCCTCGATTTGAAATCGTTTACATTCTAAATTAAAATCTTTCATCCACTGGCATGCATTTGTATTTCTGCCTGTAAATTTTTCAATCATGAATTTCTCTGCAATTTTTCCCAAATTTGGATTTTCATATTTTGTTTGCTTATCTTCAACTAATTTTGTTAACAGTTTTTCCAACGTTTCATTTAGTTTATCCATGGTGTTAAATATTATCAATAAATGTTGTTTTATAATGGATGTTTATACTTGAAATAAAGCAATCAGTGTTTTTCTGAAATAATATCAAAAATTTATTAAAAACATTATTTAAACTAAAGAAACTAAATATTACTAAAAATAAAATAAACAATAATAAAACAATTACCTGAAATAATATCAAAAAAACAACATTTAAAGTCTTTACTTCAGGTCTTTCAAAACTAACACAAAATTACAAACAAAATTACTTTACCAACTGTCAAAACAAAAATTCTAAATTCAAATAAATAAACTAAAGGAAATCACTCCTATGAGTAGGTAGGTGGTTTTCTTTACATACATATACCTATCTGGGTTTTTGTTATAAACCCAAATACAACCTTATACACCTTTCACAGTAAGTTACTAAAAGCTTGTGTCGTGAAAGGGGAGTTTGTCGGCACCTGGTAACGAGGCTGAGACTCTACTCCAGGCTAGCGACGAACTCAAAGTTGAAAGTAATACTTCAGAATATTGAAGAATGTATATTCATTCATCAAGGTTTCTTTTGGGAATACAGGGAGGGAGTACCTTGTGTCGTGAAAGGGGAGTTTGCCGGCACCTGGTATCGAACCACGGACCTCTTGTTCACGAGGCCGAAACTCTACCTCCAGGCTACCGACGAACTCAATATATATATATACAGATGATGATGATGATGATCATGATTTTGGATGATTTTATTTATGACGCCGTTTTACAGTCTCTAGACCGTCTCAAGGGCGCCAGTGAAGAGTTCAGTCTTTAATTTTAATCTTAACCGGCTCTATTGGGCTCAGTAAGTCTATTTACGGCCAGTTCCATAGAGCGCAGAGGTCTTCTAGTGGTCGAGTCAAGGGGACAAAGCTCTGTGAGGCACGATGGTGCCATTTTGTTAATAGCCTTGTACACCAAAAGGCACACCTTGAATGTCACCCTTTCCTCGACCCTCAACCAGTGTAGTCGTTCTAAGAGGGGAGTGATGTGGCATCTTTTGCCCTCTCGGAAAATGAGCCAGCAGGGCTACTCTTGACAAAACTAAACACGATCTTAATCTAGTCTTGATCTTGATCATACGACGCACGAAGTGACTATTGGCCAAAAATACACGCAAACCGATCGCGCGTTAGCGGTAACGCGGTGTTTTTGACCATAGTCCCTTCGTGCGTCGTATGATCAAGATCAAGACTAGATTAAGATCGTGTTTAGTTTTGTCAAGAGTAACCCTGCTGAACAGAGGGCGAGTTTATCGCATAGGCGCGTTCTCTTCAGACTAATCCTTATGGATTGTGGTAGTTTATTCAGCTTGTGTATATTAAAACGATTATTTAATGAAACATTATAACTTTCACAATATAAATAATATATTTGACAGAGGCCTGTCGGAACAAGTCCATCGTCAGTACTATAAACCTAGAGGCTTTAATAAAACACCTAGTTTGGATTAAACACTGTAAAAAAAGTGTAGACAATACATTCACAAAACTTCACCGATAGTGCAAGTCATTCACCCCGAGACTTAAAAGTGTTTTGGTATAGAAATGGCTATATTTATTATTTACGTATTCGAAGCCAAAGATTACTCTAATTATCATCATTATCATAATCATCGCCCTCAACGCTCCTTTCGGGAACACAGGGCAGAAACCAGCCTCTTCCATTCAGAGCGACTCTGCGCCAATTGCGTCACCTCTTCCACGACATTCCCAACGCCCTAATGACGTTGTTATATGAACGTTATATTGTGAAAGATGGCCGCCCGGGTTGTCGGAATCCTTGCGGACGGAAGAACAGTGCTCTTTTTGGTCAACTATCTACACACTAATAAATTATACTTCTTCAAAAATTATATCCGCTATTTATAGTCAGTTTAATACCGAGAACGCATAGTTAATACTGGAAGTTTAATACCGAGAATGCATAGTTAATAATGGAAGTTATATACCGAGAACGCATAGTTAATAGTTAATACTGGAAGTTTAATACCGAGAACGCATAGTTAATAGTTAATAATGGAAGTTTTATACCGATAACGCATAGTTAATAGTTAATAATGGAAGTTTAATAGCGATAACGGATAGTTAATATTTAGGAAGTTTAACACCGAGAACGCATAGTTAATCGTTAATAATGAAAGTTGGAAGACATGGAAGAATTATTGACCATGTTCACAAGTGTCAGCAATAATGACAGTGTCATCAGCATTATCTTACGTTGTTTATTACTATAACCTTATTGAAATCATTTCATTTCATATCGGTAAATAGTCTAAAGAAAGTAACATTAGGTTTGAAATAAAAAGAAATCCTTGAAATTTTGGCGGGAGGTAAGTTGTAGGAGGAGTAATAGACGTCTACTGTATTATTATAAGTTTATATTCCGAGTAATTTTTGATGTAAATAATGTATTGGTAAATAGATAATGAGTATACAGTATAGAGTATGTATATAAGTAATAACCTTCACAAAATACAATATTCATCCAACAACATTGTAGATAACATCGGATAGTAAATCAATGAATAACTCATTGTCCTATACTACCTACATACATTTATAATATTTTCATATCATGAACGTATCCAGGATGGGGCAAAAGGGGCTGCAATCCCCAAAGTATCTCGAAAATAGGAATCCCCAAAGGACATACTTGACTTGCAGAGCGGTACATTTTTTCGGAATTTTAGTGTTCCAACATCGATGACCTTCAAGCATTAGCAATGTATTGTCTTACAACCAACGTCAACGTCAGTTTAAAACTGGATGCAAAATTTGATTGGCTGCATGACCGATTTTTTCTTTGAATTACCGATCTAATATATCTTTGACTACTATACTATACCTACTCTCTCAGCGTATCCTAAGTGGAGTAGGCGGAGAGAACGGAACGCCATATAGATCTATCCTTACATAATATATCTTTATTTTTTGGTCATTCATGTTTTGTAAATATTTGTGCTATTATTGTTTTGTTCTATTTTATTATCTTAATTTTGTTTATAATTTATTTTCTTAATAAATTAACTTCCTTCCAAATGGGACATTGAAGAGAGAGTAGAATAAAAGATTCCCAAAACAGCGACTCTTTAGGCCTGCCTAATGGCCCACCAGGTGAGGACAATTTTGACTTGTCTGTGCGAATAAATAGAAGTCCACAACTCCTAAGATATCCGGGTGGAGGTGGGCATCTATTCAATATCCTTACGCAATTCTTTCGCTTCTTCTACATTCATACAATTTCTCATATACCCAGGCCGATTTCTCTCACTCAACACACTCCCGTACTTATTAGTGCTGAAATATGGAAATCCACACATTTGGAAGCTGTCAGACAAATCTAATATTCTTTAACAAAACGAGGAGATATTGAAACATTTCAAATACTTTTATCAATTTGCAAAGCTCTCGCCTCCCCTAGAGAAAATATTGCGGAGTAGAATACGCCCATGATTAATATTACACATACTTGAGTTGTTGAAAACTTGACTTTGTAAAGCTGAACATGTACATATTATTATGTAGGTATGAACCGCTTAATAGAAAGTTGACAATAAAATAATGTGATTTAGGTATTATAAATTTTATATTCACACTATTGATTGTGGTAATTTTATAATTGGATTGTCTTGTATAATAAAAATATTTCCTTCTTTTGGTAAAGAAGAGCTTCTAACTTTTAAGGCAATTAAAATATTAGGTACCTACCTTCTTTTGTTTGGTTCGTTTTTCTAGTTGGGACAAGAGGTCAAAAATTACAGAGATAAAAAATAATTTGTTGAAAAATGAAACAGAACCATGATTTAGAATGTTCACTTACATTTTTTTTTGCTTATTTAACTGGGTTTTGGGTACACCACGCAGATTGCAAAACTTGTCAGTCATTTCTGTGTCTGAAACGTACTACTACTACTACTATACCATCACGGCATATCCCACAAGTGGGGTAGCCAGCAGATCAGCTGCATGTAAGAAACATACAAACTGTCCTCTTCGTGCCAGTATAAAATCAAGACATTCAGGATGGGTGGCAAACCTCAACGCTGAATTTAAGATGTAAAATGTCTTATTTTTTTCGAACACCTGCCTTTTACAGGACACTCGAAAACTTACGCAGAAGAGTGGGAGACCAATTCTTTACCTGGTGCTCCACGGGATTAACGTGTCCATGGAAAACGTTCACTAGTTCCACCAATCGAGAAACATCCAGTGCAAACTATAGAAGATATAATTTGGCATCTCCTATTACAGATGGATTAAGATCTCCCGTCAAAAAGTTGCTTATGTGGTTTGTATTAAATATTTCTCGATTGACTGAATTCATATCGTGATAGTGGGAATGCCAAAATTGGTGAACGTTGTCGTTGGACAGCGAAAGTGATCACTTAAACCAGCCTTGTCAATCAGTAGGTAGGTACCTAAGTGTTAAGACGTCATTCTCACTTCTTTCAATTTAGTTTTTGCACAATGTTACAACGAGTAAATATAGTTCGACGTCAGGGTGTTTGGTTTTGAACCATATTCTCCCCATTGAAAGTTTCAAATTATCCATAGTACCTTTAGACTACCAAGTTACACTAATGTAAATGATCAAGTACATTCACGGTCATAATAACAATTTAACATTTAAAATATATACTTACCTAACATTAATCAATTAAATAGGTAGGTACATCAAGTTAAAAGGGTACTTATGGCTAAACCTAATAATTAAAATAGCTTGGTAGTAGTTTCACGTATTAAAAAGCAATAACATTTCCAGAAATAGTAACTCATACGTACCTAAGTCAAAGCGATATTTTAATCGATTTTATGTTGTGTGGGTATTTTGTAATTATATAAAGTATTGAAAAACGTCAGATATTATTTTCTCATTAGTACATTTGGAAATGTTATTGAAAAACTGTTCAGTAATATTTAAAAAAAATAAACCATAAGTACTTCTAAGAAATGACAGAAATTTTACACCGAACTAACAAACAAATAAGAAGGAGACAATGTTTTGGAATAACTCATTCTTCCTCTTCTTTACGTGTCTTGTCGGGTCCCCCCGACGTTGACGACCACTTTGGAGAAATCTTTTCTGTTCTGGGCAGCACAAAACAGCTCCTCCACACTTCTCATCCCGGTCCTCTTCCGAATTTTCTGAAGCCAGGAAAGCCCTCTCCTTTCTATGACCACTGTTGTGGGATGGCATATTGGTACAATTAATTTGATTTGGGTACTTTGGAATAAAATTAATGAAAAATGTTTTATAAATCACTAGCTTTGAAAAAACTGTGTCTTTTTCTTCACAAAGACGATTATGTCTGCTGTACAGACTTGTTACGAAGAATTTTTTCGGTACATCATCTGCTGCAATACTAAATATGTATGAGATATTTAACTAGTGTTCAGTCAGATAGACAATCACTATAATAAATATAAAAAAGGGATCAATCAAACTATGAAAGTATTCATATCAAAAGTTTTTATTGAATATTAAAAACATGGGTTAGTTGGTAGATATCGCGCTTCTGGATAATCTCGCCCATTGCACAAATTTATTTGTCTGGTTTGAATTCTGCAACGTTTGTTTTTTGTGCAATAAAGATTTTTATTATTATTATACATAGGTACCTACTAATGTAATGTTTTGTGTTAGCTGGAAGAGATCGCGCCTTTGCGATAAACTCGCCGTCTGTATATTGATTGTATTTAATTTGAATGTATATTGAATATGAAATTGTATGTGCACAGTAAAGAATGAGTAAATAAGTAAATAAATAATGTTGATGAAATTACATGCTGTCCATTTGCCACCCTACTCGTGGGAAATGCCGTAAGGGTATTAGGTAATAAATAGATAGGTATATGAGTTCGTCGGTAGCCTGGAGGTAGAGTCTCGACCTTCAGAACAAGGGGTGCGTGGTTCGATCCCAGGTGCCAGCAAACTCCCCTTTCACGGCACAAGCTTTTAGCTTAGTGGGAAAGGTGTATAAGGTTGTTTTTTTGGTTTATAACAAAAACCCAGATATATCATTGCATTTAAAATGATTATAATATTTTAGTTATCTCAAAGTTCTTTCTCTTTGTATTTTGTATTCGTTATTGTATTGTTTTACTCGTTGTATTCTTAATCTTAGATTAGATTATGTACGTTTTCACAGGATTTTCTTTTTCGACGATTCCAAAATATTTTTCATGGTTTTCCCCTAGATGTAGATAGACCGGCTGGATCTAAATGGATGGGATATTAGGTTTTACTTTATTTATCTCAAACTATCAATTTTTTAGAACTAAATACATCGTATTGCTCGGTTGTTTTTAGAACTAAATACATCGTATTGCTCGGTTGTTTTTAGAACTAAATACATCGTATTGCTCGGTTGTTTTTAGAACTAAATACATCGTATTGCTCGGTTGTTTTTAGAACTAAATACATCGTATTGCTCGGTTGTTTTTAGAACTAAATACATCGTATTGCTCGGTTGTTTTTAGAACTAAATACATCGTATTGCTCGGTTGTTTTTAGAACTAAATACATCGTATTGCTCGGTTGTTTTTAGAACTAAATACATCGTATTGCTCGGTTGTTTTTAGAACTAAATACATCGTATTGCTCGGTTGTTTTTAGAACTAAATACATCGTATTGCTCGGTTGTTTTTAGAACTAAATACATCGTATTGCTCGGTTGTTTTTAGAACTAAATACATCGTATTGCTCGGTTGTTTTTAGAACTAAATACATCGTATTGCTCGGTTGTTTTTAAACGACATCAAAAGGTTTTATTGAAAGTCCATAATGTTCAAGTTACAAAGCATTACGTTCAATGATTTATTAATAAGTTTGTTCAATACAATAACAATTATAATGGTATAAACTTGACATCCTTTCCTTTGTAAACATTAGGAATATATAATACAAAACTTAATATCGTAATATCATGTCCTTGGTCTCATAATAAAACCTAATTCTTGTACTTCATTGTATGTAGGACGAGTCTCCCTCTGTCCTCCCGTTAAAGTTGACCGAAATATTATGTATAACTAATTATATTTTATACTTTGGATACAATAATCCGAAACGCCACTCAAAAAGCTAACGTTGATTCTCATATTTCGTGACATAATTGTCAAAATAAGGGCAGTAAGATGTTGTGTTCTGGGCTAACTATGTAATCACGACTTTTTGTAACAATCCTGAGGTATTTTCAAATCGATAATTGGCTTAATAATGGTTTACTATATTATCGCGGCATATCCCACAAATGGGGTAACCAGCGGTCTAAATGTATGTAAAATAGATCCAGATTCTTCATCGTACGCCTCATCGTTGAATTGCAGATGTAAATTGTCTTATACCTTCGTGAAGTATACATAAGAAACACCTGCTTTTTAGAGGACATCGAAAATTTAGAGAATATAGTGGAAGAAATAAGGAGCATTATGTCTTTACCTGGGACTTTCCTCGTATTTACTTAATGAGAATTAATACAAATCTCTAAATTCGCTCGAGATCCCGAGTTTAGTTTGAATGTGAATATTTTTCGTTTCAAAACACATAATTACTTTTTGCACCAAAATTAATATAGTGGCGTTTGACGAAGATGAAAACAGAATACTATTTTTATATTATTATACTCACCTTATTATAATTCTCTGGTCATTTCTACAATAGTGTGAAGGTTTTCTGTAAAGAGAAGTATTTTGACAATTTGCCTATATCATTGTCGTATAAATGACTTTATGGTGTGCATAGCATTTTAGGGGATGTAGTTTTTTAGGGATGTTATGAGTAAAACACAGTAACCTAAATTAAGTCAATTCTTTAATTAGTTTAAGCCGAATAGAATGTATACAATTAACATGAAACGGAAATAAGTAGTATTTTTAAACTTGATAATAACACTGTTTTGCAAATAAAAGTAACATAACATAACATACATAGACATTTCACACAGATCGAGCTAGTCCCAAACTCAGATGAATCTTGTATTATGGGTACAAACGCGACGATACACACATATACAATGCACTAAACACATATACATGTAACACCAAGACCCAGGACAATTTGAAAAAGGTCATTCCTCAATCTGCCCTGTCCGGGAATCGAACTCGGGACGTCGTGACTCAAAGGCAAGAGCGTTACCTCCACGCCACACCGGCCGACAAAATAGACTGACAAGTACGACAAGTACGTTATTTATTGAAGTATTATTTATAATATTTTAATTTTGGAAAATTCTTATTGTTTCTTACTTTTAAGTCACTCAAATATCATTGCTTCCAACCCTGAACTCTCGAAATTCGAAATTTTGTGTTATAAAACTGTTTCAATTTTATTTTTTAACAATTAGACTTTTATTATTTTTAAAACTAAAATTATTTTATTTAATACTAGGTACTACTTATGCTATACCATCACGGCATGTCCCACAAGTGGGAAAACCAGCATTCCAGCCGCATGCAATAAACATGCAAGCTGTCCTCTTCGTGCCAACAAAAAAATTAGAGATTCAAGATGTGTAGCAAACCTCAATGCTGAATTTAAAATGTAAAATGTCTTTATTTTTTCGAACACCTGCCTTTTACAGGACACTTGAAAACTTATGGAAAATGGTGAGAGACCAATTCTTTTGCCGGGTTTTCATTGAATTTATTAATTTAATTTTGTTTAATTATTCTAACTTGACGGTCTTTCGAATTGAGAGAGTTCGGGATTTAGAGCCTAATACTATGAAATCCAGGATATTCGGATAGATGGATTTTCTCGGCAATGAGCTGTGAAGCTATTGTGAGACTTATCCGGTTGTGTAATGCTGAGAAGTGTGGATGGCACTTCTGCCGCCAATTCTGTAAGTATTTATTTATGTAACAACCGATATAGTTAAAAAAATGTAAATTGTTACCTTGAATTCAAATAAAGTGATGAAGTGTACTTCAATACCGTTAGGAAGTATTTGGGCACTTGCGTGAGTTATAAGTTACCATGTTTTCACTAGAAGCAACCTCATCTACGAGTATGTATGTATGTATCGCGTGAAGTACTAAAATTCCACGCTACGAACATAATAATATATATTATATCGTAGTACCGTAAACGTAGGAAAACTACGTTCACAGTAAAAGTAAAAAGCAATAGTTTCCATACATACAAATTTTCGCGGAGCGAAGCTTTCAATTTAACCTTTCCATTGAATTCACCCTTCTACATTTTAAAAGGGTTTTTTTCCATAAAAATGCTTTCACTAACCGGGAAAATAATTTTTCTTTCAGTTTCATTCTGAAAATGTTTATGAATGCCGCGTGTGTGACAGTTTATTATACACTCTTTGCCACTTGGTTAATTATTTCAATTTTTCATATATTTATGCGGATGATAGTTGACTAGAGATATCCAATATTTGATATTAAAATTAATTACAAAAAAGTTTATGATTAACATTGAATAAATTATGACTTGTTTTTTAGTTGTATTATTATCGAATGACTAAAGTTTCTTGTGAATAATAATGTTTCTAGTCTCAAAGATTTTGAACATGTTTATTATTTTTCGTAAAAAGGATGCCTGTAAAAGTGTAATGGTTTCATATGTTTTCATCCAAACCAATCAAAGACAGTATCGAAAGGATATCAGGTACGAAGCCTAGTATCAAAATAATTGCTGCACCAACGCGTGTGTATAGAAATAATCACAGACCAAGATTTCATTCAAGGACACAAAACGAAATCATAGAAATGCTGGAAGCAGCCCCTGCTCTTAAAGAAACTTTATCACCTTTTAATCCTCTACCAGCTATTGGACAGAGACTTCAAAATCAATGGGGTGATTATTCAGACAGCAATGATTTGTTGCAAAACGAAAAAAGTGGCAAAAGTGTTATGTTAAATAATATAGAAATAAGAAAATCAAGCGCTCCTGATTATTATGTTCTAAGCATCAATTCACCAGAAAGGAAAGAAAAAAGTAAATCACTCAGCGTTTCTGCTATAGCAAAAGATTTGACCAATCATACGAAGACTTTGAATGAATTAAAATTAAAATCACATGATTTGAAGTTATCAAAGAAACACATGTTTGATATGAATGATGCTAATCGTAGACCTAAAACAAGATCTAGGGAATATCTGCACAGTCACCCAGATTACGCAGTTCAAAATGGAATATTTCTAACAAATTCAATAAATGTTGAACCTTGTAGGAAAATTTTATCAAAAGAAAAGGATAAAGAAGATATTTTAATCAAAGTGGCCAATAAATGGTTGAATTCTGTTACATCAAAAACTAATATAAACAAACCCAAAATGAATGTAAGAAATAGCAGCGTTGAAAAACAAAACAGAGAACAACAAAATCAATGTTGCGCAACAGTAAAAAACAAATTATTTGAAAAGAGAGAAAAACTTTTGGATAGGAGAAAAAGAGAAAGTTTTGCTGACATTGATGACGTAACTTTGAAGAAATTACAAGATAATTATGATTTAAGTCTTAAAGCCAAAAACGAATCAAAAATATTGGATTATAGATCTGAAAGTGATTACGAAGAAGACGAAACTTTACCCAAACTGAGTCAATTAGTAGAATTAATAAGTAATGTTAGCATGTCGAGGAAAGTAAAAGATAAAGACAAAATAAAAAAATGCAATAATTGGCTGTAGTATCGAAGGATCTATTTATTCTGCAAGAATTCTGGTGCCAAGCGAGGACAACGAATCTCCTACTGTGATTACACTTTGGGTCTATTTTCATTGGAGCCGTTTTCAAAGTATCTGGGTGCTGACAAATACTACCCTTAGATGGTCAAATTGTTAAATATATTTATTAATTGGGGCGTTACTCCCAACGTAACCTTGAAGTATCTTAAATCTTATAAACGTCAAATTAATATTTTTGAACTACGGTCTTCGCTTGATTGATAATCTTACTGAGGATTTTCAATATTTTGTTTTATTACTATTATGTACCTACCATTTTTTTTACCATTGACCTTCACTTACATAAATTATTTGGTACTATTGAGGATAGGCACTCTGTTTTTAAGAGTTAGTAAAAGCTTATAGAAATAAGGTGCTCAATTTAGATTCTACTTCAAGACTGCGCCGGAAGTAGCCTCCCAATTTTTTATTGTTTATTTAACTGTATTGTGATATTGTAAATTGTTATTTTGCTCGACGAATTTATTTAGAAAGTTTGACTATTGTGATGTGATCACCCTCCATAATCGGAGTGAAACTTCTAACTAGTGTTTATTGAATATATTTAAAAAAATAGTAATTGTGGAACGACTATTAAACATGTAAATCGTTGATGCAAACGAGCAAGTTTCGAACACGATCGGTACATTAAGATAAATACGAGTATATTACATTGAAATACGCAGATTGCTGGATTTTGAAATGAATATTAAAAAGAATGGATTATTGAAATAAAACTCCAAGTAGGAAAGTTTTTAAATAAGCAAACTGCAAACGAAAGATAGTGTGCGGTCAAATTTTCGCTTACAATACTGATATGTAGTCATAATCCTCTCTCTGAAAACAGAGAATGTAAAAATGTTTGACATGGTCCAACTTTGGGCATTTTAAACAATATTTTTAAAATGCCCAAAGTTGGAACATGTCAAAACATTGATAATAATCAATGGATAAACTATGTTTTCCTATGATTTTAGAATAACTTTGGGCATATTACCTGGGGCTGTAGACAAACCGCACTTAGCGATCGACCACTGGCGAACTTTTCGACAATCTACCTACAATGTACCGTGTAATTATGCGTTATTGTTGCGGTTATTGTCGAAAATTCTTTTGTAGTCGATCGCCAAGTGCGGTTTGTCTAAGGAGTCAGATGCATATTATTTCACATTTTGGAAATCTAATGAAAAAAAATGTTTGATGCATTTTCAGAATTAATAAGGTATTATAGTAATATACAATATACGCGAGTGTCTGTATTATACAAATTTGTCATTTTTCTATTTATAATTAAAATAATAAGAAATTATAGTAATATGGAATTTATAATATATTTTTCTAATCTGAAAATTACAAAATATATATCTTCATATTTAATTAATAATATTTTTATACAAAAATACCCATTTGATTTTTTAAAATATAATGTTGTACAAATAAAATATGAAATGAAAGTTGATTAAATTTGTTACGGTGGTTTGGACATGTGGAAGGAATGAAAGATGACAGAGTGAATAAATAAACATGGCTGAAAGAAAGAATTTTCCGAATGGTGACCGTTTGAGATCAAAGTTAGATCATGCAAGACAGATCCTAAAGAAGGACACGTGTTGAGTGTAATAAACATGAGGAACATTATGGATGTAATGGAAGTAAAAAGCGTTTTCAAGAACAGAAATAAGTAGCTCTCGATTCTTTCTACCTACCCTGCTAGAGGAGCGGGGTGATGATGTGTATATGTATAGTTATGTATGTAATACCGTACAAAACATTCCAAGTACCTACCTTCCTAGAATTAATTAACTTTTTGACATTTTGGCTGTTGTACCTAAGTATAGGTATCTGCATAATGTTTCATGAGAAAACAGCCCGAAATGTCAAATAGGGTGATTGTGCGATTCTTAGATTATGTTTCCTTTTTATGTTAAAAACTTTGTAACTAACCACAGAATGACAAATGCGTTCATGACGAATCCAAACAAAAAACTTGATGATGCAATTATGTTTCAAGAATAAATTGATCTGAACAATATGTACCTATATATTAAATTGAAAATTAATTTCCTACAAAATTAACAAAAGTTTATTCCAATGAAAAATTGTAGGTATTTTAAAAATTCTTAAAAATAAAATAATGTCGAAATTGCAAAATGTCCAAAACAAAGTAACAATACTTTACAAATTATTCTCCGGATAGAAGTAGAAAAGGCTTACGTGATTTTATAATCGCTTCAGCAGGGCTACTCTTGACACAATCTAAATACGATCTTAATCAGATCTAGTTTTGGGACTATGGTCAAAAATGCCGCGCTACCCCTACCGCGAGATTGGTAGGCACGTATTTTTGACCAATTGTCACTTCGCGCGTCGTATGATTAAGATTAAGATCATATTAGATTTTGTCAAAAGTAACCCTACAAATTAATGTGGGTAGCTATGTATGTGCATACATCGACTGTACAGTTCCACAGCTCAATAAGTCGATAATTTCGGAACATTTAATGTCGATTTGATTGATAATAATTATACACAATCGATGCCACTCTTTAAATTCCACAAACAGATAATTATAAAAAAACATGGTTCTCTTTATCTATTAATTATTTTATTTTGGAAAACTAAAATATACCAAAATTAAAAAAAAATGCCAATTTCTCGAATATGTGACATTTCTAGTCGTCGAGTTGAACTGGACAGTCGACAAATATTGTTGCCTTATTCATTCTTTATTCATTTATTTCTTTATTCTTCAACATTTCCCATAGGTCCTTTACAGAACACTTGGGTTCATCGTCATTACAATAATACAACAAAAAAGAGAACATTAATACAATAGAATAGAGTAGAAAGGGCGTAACAAACACGATACAAAAATGATGAAAAGTCAAGACACAATTATAAATAAATCATCATCATCATCATCATCGCCCTCAACGCTCCTCTCGGGAGCACAGGGCAGAAACCAGCCTCCTCCATTCAGAGCGTCTCTGTGCCAATTGCGTCACCTCTTCCCAAGACATTCCTTGCGCTCTGATATCGTTGTCATAGGAACGGTGTATTGTGAAAGAGGGACGCCCGGGCCTACGGAACCCCTGCGGACGGAAGAACAGTGCTCTTTTTGGCCAACTATCATTGGGCATTCTCAAAACATGTCCCAGCCAGGACCATCGTCTCTCTTGTATTACGGAGATTACAGGTCTCTGCTGGGTGCGCCGGCGCACAGCATCATTTGTAACATGTTCATACCATCTGACATCCAAAATCCTTCTAAGACACTTGTTTTCAAAGCTTAGTATCTTCCGCTCTTGAGCCTTGGTTAAGTGCCAAGACTCGCAGCCATATAGAAGGATTGGGATGATGCACGCATTGAACAAGCGACATTTTGTCCTGATGCTGAGTCCAGACGCCTTCCAAACTTTGTTCATGTTGTTGAAAGCCCCGCTAGCTGCTCCTATGCGGATTGGTAATTCGAGTACTCACATGGTTGGCAATTCCCAAATATCTCAGGTTAGTAAATTCAGGTACCTGGGAGCAACCATAACGCCAGAGGGTGATCTCCGGTCGGAATTATAAATAAATATAGATACATAAATAAATAAATTCTTTTTCTTCAGTACTAAAAGGATGTAAAGGGTCCCTTCAGCACCATGTCAAAGTGATACTACACTTAGATTAATATTATTGTCAATTTAGAACTTTTTATTGATAATTTCGACATCTACGAATCAAGTTCGATTATCGGTTGGGTTAAGGATATTGTTTCAACAGAATACATTTTTGTAATCAAATAAGCTATAGGTTGGTTAATTTTATTATGAAGAGGAATATATTATTATTTCTCATTACATCACCACTTCTTTCATTCTCATATTCATGATATTGTATGAATTACTAAAAATAAATGTCTTGATTTTCACTAATCTCTTAGTGCCTCCGGTAAAGAATAGATCTCCTACTCTTTTTTGTAAGTTTTCGAGTGTCCTATACCAACCTTTTATGATATTTGACATCTTCCTATCCCACTTTGTGGGAGACGCTGTGATGGTATGAATGAATATCAAAATAATTAATGGTTGGTTGTATGTGATCAAATCAGGAACAATATATTACTTCTAATTAAGACATTTCTTTAAAATTAAGACATTTGAGTAGTTAAATTCAGCGATGAGGTTTGCTACCCATCCTGAATGTCTTGATTTTATATTGACACGGAGAGGACAGCGTGTATGTTTATTATATACAGCTGGTCTGCTGGTTACCCCACTTGTGGGATATGCTGTGATGGTAGTAGTATATTTCATCTTAATTATTATTTTGATGCAAATCATTCATAATATTTGATATATTAATCAAAATCTGAACACAAACATTTCCATCCATATCTTAAGGTCATACAGAAAGCGTTTCATAATAAATGCGGATCATGTTTTTGCGTGTCTAATTTTTCTCCGTAGTGTTTGTAATTTGATTCATAAATGAAGTCATTACTGAAACACAACTGAAATATTCAATACACCTTAACCAAATTACAAGTATTTCAGTTTTCAGTATTTTACATGACTCATGTGTCGGCCATAATTGGTGGTGTTTTGTACAATAGACGACATTAACCAAAACATGACTTATGAGAATACGACTATTATTTTGTATCGTATAGGTATACGAATTATCCAATTATAGATAAAATTATTTATTAATCGAGCCTTTACAGTCTTGGATAATTTTGGTATTGAAATGAATATTAAACTAAATAATATGACATTGGTCTCCCACTCCTTTCTGTAAATTTTAGAGTTTCCTGTAAAAGGCGTAATGTTTCACGTATTGTCAATTCAGAGATGAGATGTGGTGATGTTGGACGATTTGTTTCTTTGGCATAGTTTTACAATCTTTCGACCGTCTCAAGGGCGAGGGTGAAAAGGCAGTTTTTTTCCTCCATCATCAATAAAGAAATAAGGCATTCAGGATGGATCATCGTTGAATTGAAGAAAAAAATTGGTCTTTTCGCAATGTTTTACCTGCTTGGACAAACGAAGACTTTGCTGGTGTGTCTTACTTTTATATGGCTCTTGCTCCCTACTGTTTGCTTACAGTTTCATCATAAATAAAAGTGGAAAATACAGTGTTTTTAATATTTTTTTAAATTTATATAAGATAAAAGTTTTAGAGGGCAAAATTCATACTTAATTGCCATATTTTTAACAACTGTTTTTTACGTTGACTGGGCCTTATATGTGATATAAAGATAAACAAAATATTGTGATGTGATACATCAGAGTGACATAAAGATAAACAAAAAATCAACTACCCACATTAACGTATTGTTTGTTCACAATAAAATTTTCAATACAATAATATGTTACCTTGACACGAATGTAAGAGAGTACCTACCTACTTAGAAAAATACATAGAGGTAACTTCACATGTAACTGTAACAATAATTACGAGTAGGTACCCAATCTAAGTTTTTTCATATGTACATAATATTCGTAGCATACTCGTATACCTACACGTAGACTTGTGAAACATTTCAAATTCCTATGCCATATTAAAAATTAGACGACGAGGGAGAAGACATTTACCATGTTTACCAAATTACTAAATGGCGATAATTGAGACTAAGATCGTAAAAAATAATCTGTAAAAAATCTATAAAATCATTTGAGAATCAAACCCGAATCGTCATGAACGCATTTTTTCATTTACATACTAATATGTACTGACAATTAATATAATATATGTAATATTTATTATAATTTATTAATCGTTAATGTTATTTTTAGATACCTACACGATAAAATACAATTTATAATTATAAAGTGTACATCTTTAATTTCTATTGTTGCATATTTCGAGATGCAATTCAGACGGTGAAATACCTTTATATCACCGAAATAACGCTACATTATGTACAAGAACGCTGATCACATTGGATTCACGTTCAAATACAGCAAATGCCTTGAAAATGCGCGCTAAAATATAGCTGATTATTCCCTCTCACAAGCGCATATTATTTCAACGATAAATATTTCACCATCTGAAAAACGATTATATTTTATTTATTTTTTCTTGAAAAAACATGTAATTATTTGAATGTCAACCCATTTATTGGTAGGTAGGTGATTATATATACCTATATATATTATTGAAACACGTGTCTAACTTTTGTATTTACAAAAAATGTCCTTTATGATTAGTAAATAATGAATTATTAACAAATAATACAATAAGTACGTGGATATTTGATCAATCAATTTAATTAGAAAGTGTGTTTTCCATATATTATTATATGTATTGAATTTAAAATATGTTTACCTACCTGTGTACAAAATAAAAGATACTGATGTTTTTAATAAATTTTATGGTGTACTTTCTTTTCTTATCCTGGCAACATTTTTTATTTTGAATTTCGATTTTGAAAAGACGAAAGGCTTCTTTCAATTACGTGACAATACCTAAATTCAGACTACGGAGCAAATCGAAGATTACACAAATTTAAGACAATGATTGTTTCATTGCACAAAACTATTGCACAACTTTATTACACAAAACAAGTAATAAGAACATCAATAAGATGCATGGAGATGTACAAATAATAGTGTGCAATGAGCGAGTTTATTGCAGGGTGCGATATTTTCCAACTAAGCCAACCAACCAACTAAGAAAACCAACTTTGATGTCTAGTCATAATATATCAGCTATAGATCGTTTTCTTGTGTATGTTTTCCTCTTTGCTTTATAATTTAAATTTAGAATGTTATTACCTAGAACCATTTAATTTCGAAATTCAATTGTTTGTCTGGTGTCTGCCTTGTCATCAGCAAGGCCATTTGAAGTTTTTCGTAGAAGAGGTTTAAATACGTTGATATCTAATTATATTTCTACCATTAGAAAAAAAAACATTGCCGGTTAAATTACTGAAAGAATTAAATAATTAATAGCGTTTTTTTAAATCATTACGTGCTTACAATCAATTAACCAAAGTAGGTACCCTACCTTTTGTGGTTGAAAATTATTGATAAGAATAAATGTACTTATCTACCTGGGTTTTTTTTAAGACTAAAAAGCTTTAGGTAGGTATAATTGAAGTATATAACAACATCTGGTGTATCAAATGTCAACCATAAAAGAAAATCTAATTTGTCAATAACCTAATCATTTATGCAGTGTAACTAAATGGAGAAAACAAAGTTCCTATAGTCTTGATTTTGACTATTTGATAACCGTCTCTGAGAATATTCGTGAGAATTGGCAACAATTTATGGAGAACACTTAGCCACAGGCTCACATGAATAGGGTATTAAGCCAAGAGCGTAGACAAGATTTTTTAGAGGAAAGGGAGGAAGTTGAGCTCAACTTGAAACACTTGACCAAAGGGGAAGTCTTTCAGCGATTTCTGAGATGTCTTTTATCCTGTGTGAACTGTGTCCGTTTTCTACGGTGTAATGAAAGGGAGGAAAGTTGCCCTCTTCGATAGTATTAATCCATATTTAAGTAGCTATACTGCTTTTACCTACTTTTGACTTATTTTGGACTTCTGTGAGCGACGTCTTTCTTTATAAATAGTATTTGTGGCGTTTGATCTTCTCTATCAATCCCTCAAAGGAACATTTTTATAGTATGTTTAAATACCTTGATACCTGAAATAACATAAAAGTGCGTTGACGTAACTAATTAAGTGCCATCTTTCCAGTAAAACTTTGATTTCATGGTCGTGAATAATAAATTATAATAGTACCTACCTATATTAGTAAATCGCTGTACAAAGTAATAATAAAAATAACGTATTGGATAAAATGAGGGATATTTATTATGATGGGTAAATTGTGGTGTGCCGATGGGTGACGGTTAATGTCCGGGAAATCGTGTTAGAAGGTATAACATAATAATATCGATTTAAATAGACATGTTCCATCGGAAAAGTTCTAGGAACCAACGGAACTAACCTTACTGGCTACTACCAAATATCTATTTGTTTAGGAATTTCGTCCCGAATTTCATCGACCTATGACACGACCAAAGACCGATAGTTTTGTTTAATTTGAAGATATGAAGTAAAGATAAAAGATTAAATCAATGTGATAATTTAGATGAGTTTTAAATAATGCCTACCAAGAACCATAGTCAGAATCTGCTGAAGGTAATTTTTGTGAATATTTAAGTCCTCAGATTAGTGTAAGTAAGAACCATAGAAATCACCAATAGGTTGGTCAATGAATGATTTACTCATCACCCACAGGGGATATCGTGTCTAATTAGTTTATAGAATGACTGAAATTCGAACATGAAAGAAACAAACTGAGAAAAATTTGCAACAATTTCAACTTGGATTGGTCATTTATATACATCCAATGACAGTTTTCGAGCATTGATACCAAAGCATTCAGTAGGTACTAATAATTTTCGAGTATTGGTGTCGGTCTTAATTGTTATACATACGTTCGTATCTATTCAATTCTTTTGTGACCATATTATTTATTGTAATGTCGTAGTTTTACGGGTTGTAGGTGGTTGTTTGGTATGTACCCACTGTGCGTGACCATGAACTGCCCAACAATACTCCCATACATTAACCCTAATGTATTAAGCTGGGTGGTGATTTCACTAGACTCCTGAAATGTCAATTATTACAATAAAGTTTTAAGGCACGCATCTACTTTTCGACACATATCATGTCATTAATAACACACTGTGATTTGCTTCAAAATGATTATGACTCTCGTGAACCAGGAAAAGGTAGAAAACTTAATAAATTAACAATTGCGGAAACATGTTAAAAGTTTCGAATAAGAACCACGCGGACATGAGAATGACGATTTTAAAAAATGTGAATGAAAATAAATTTATTTCATCGTTTAGTCAACCAACATATTGACATTTGAGGTCGTCGGTAGCCTGGAGGTAGAGTCTCAGCCTCGTGAACAAGGGGTCCACGGTTCGATACCAGGAGCCGGCAAACTCCCCTTTCACGACACAAGTTTTTAGCTTACTATAGTGAAAGGTGTATAAGGCTGTACTTGGGTTTATAACAAAAAAAAAACAGTTGTCTTTTTTATATAAATAAAATTATAGCACAAAAAAATCAACAGTAGAAAAAAATATGCCAATTTTTTTATTGAACAAATAGATTTGTGCAATGGGCGAGTTTATCGCAGAAACGCGATATCTTCCAACTAACCCATAATCAAATATGAAAAGCATTATTTTAAAACCTTAAATTCAGCAATGTAGTTTGCAATCCTGATTTTTTCATTGCACGTTAAAGACGACCTGCAGGGTTACACTTGAGACCATCTAAATGCGATCTTAATCTTGTATTGATCTTAATACCTACTATGATGCGCGAAATGACTATGGTAAAAAATACTTGCATACCGGTATTTCACGGTAGCGGGAGCGTGGTATTATTTTTACTAAATTCCTATAGATCGTATTTAGATTGTGTCAAGAGTACCTAACCTCTGAAAATTATTCAACGCAGTTAGCAGTAGGTAGGTATTCGACGAATTAATCGATGAGGTTTTTTTTAATTTGAAGGGTTAATTGTTGTCCTTTTCTATTTAGCTTTGGACACGGACTTCCTTTTGTCTTTCCCAACTTTCATCAGCTTATTATTGTATCTACGTCATTGTCATGGTAGGTGGATAATATTATAATTACAGGTAGATATATGTATAACTTTGATAAAGCCGAGAGTTAAAAAAAGCAACTCCAAAACATTTCATGCTGTCATTTCACATTTTATTTGACATTGCATATCATTGACATATAAATAATTATAAAACTGTGCGTGATATTGTCGTGGAATAATACAAAATGCGTTGGTTTAGTCATATCTCTTACTAGTCAGTCGGATACTAGTCGACTAAACAAATTTCCCGCGTATGAAAGAGTCTTTTCCCGCGATTTATCACTGACTTCTCTATGCTTTTGTTGTTTATGTTTGGCCGGTTGTCAAAATTGACACATTTGGTGATTGTTTGGTTTCGATTTCGTATTGTTTTACAATTTATTGAGAATAATTTAATAAATTTAGCGTGAAATATCATTCCCAATTTTATATTGATTTTACATAACTTACAATTATTCATTTAAAATGAGTTTACCGGCGGATTTTGGACCTGATTCAGGTGGAAGGGTAAAAGTAAGTATTCGATACTGAAATATCGATTTAAATAACAAATAAATTAAAAATACTACACAGTTTATATCAAATATGTACTAATTACTGCTTTTTTAAGTTATAGAACTTCTACGGTGTATATTTGAAACTAATTTTGTACAAACCTAACCTCAAAATATTTGCTAAATTTTGATAGTTTCAACAAAGATGCATAATCAACAACCATGATCTGTTTAACATAATAACCACTTTAAGTTACTTTTGGTTTAAACAATATGAATTTATTTATAGTGCTCTTGTTTTAGGGATTGACTGTCGTAAAACCTATAGTTTATGGCAATGTTGCGAGGTATTTCGGAAAGAAGCGTGAAGAGGACGGCCACACACATCAATGGACTGTTTACGTGAAGCCTTATAACAATGAAGACATGTCTAGTTACATAAAGAAAGTACATTTCAAGTTACACGAGAGTTATGCTAATCCTAACAGAATAGTCACAAAACCTCCATATGAAATTACAGAAACAGGATGGGGAGAATTTGAAATTGTTATCAAGATTTATTTTCAAGATCCAAATGAAAGACCTGTAAGCTAAATTATGTGTTTTTTTTTCTTATTGTGTATTAATATTAAAATAAATATGTAGGTAAAAATATATTATCAACATTAAATCTAGTTTTATATGAAAAGTATCCAAATTCAGTATATTTGTGCGATCAATAACAGGAGCCTTCAACCCCCCCCCTGAACAAGTAGTACCAAACAGCGAAAAGAATGTGAAGGTCAGTCCTTTTTTGTTGAAGTATTGCTTAACTGAAGAAATCGAATTCTTATACCTACCCTTTTGAAAATTTGGCGATGAGGGTTTAGAAATTTAGACACTAAGGAAAATTGTTGACTCCTAGAATCCGAGACCTAAAAATAGTCTTCACTTTAATTTTTTCATAGTAAACTATCAACATTTCCCCTCAGCGGGCTTCCGTAAAATGATCAAGCATTGACTCTAACATTTTAAAAGTATCAAACGATAAAATGGTTGGAGACCACTAGTCTATAAAATATATAAAATGTTTATAGACAAATGTGACATAAAAGTAGATAACAGTGCATTTTTATTTCCAGACAACAATGTACCATATTCTGAAGCTATTCCAGTCTCCTCTAGTAGAAGGTAACACATCTGTAGCTAGTGGAGGTAAGAAAGGACTCGTGTCAGAGAATTACGAAGAGATAGTCTTCCAGGAACCTTCACAACTCATGCAGCATCTACTCACCAATGTAAAGCCTCTAACAAATGGACCATGGACACATGATACAGATTGTGAGGATACTTTGAAACCTATTTAATTCTTTTTTCACTTTCTGAAAGACAGGTTTTGTTAGAAGGGTAAACATGAAAAAGAACAAACTTTGTTCAGTTTAAGTTATGTTTAAAAATGTTTTCGAATGCGTACATTTATTTTGAAAGTGAACATATTGTTAAACGCAAAATTTAAGATTGGATCTACAGATTTTTCCATTATTACTTTTTTACATATTTGTAATAATATTTTCGTATCACTTGTTTCTTAATAAAATTATTTCAATATACCTACATGATCTAATGTAAAAAATGAAAAGTTTTATAATTCTGATATTGGGAATTGTAAAATTATGCAACTTTTACATTTTATAAAATGTCAATTTTGAAGATCCTGCATTATATTTTGGACTTAAGAAAATCCATTTGAAAACAGCATAACTGTCTCCATACCCTCTCTAACAGCCTCAACTTTAGATTTTCACAGCGGAAATGGAATTAAACCATCAAAAGGCAGTGGTTTGTATTCTTCTGCTGACCTAATCCACCTTCACAAAATAAGCTACTAATTAATTTAGCAACAGTTTATAATTCGAACTCGTCTTTTGTTTTTCAGTTGAAGATAAGAAAAAGAAGACTTTAGAGAAAATAATGAACGCTAAATCAAAAGTGCACAACGAAATCACAGAACTAAAGGATAAACTAAAGATTGCTAAAGAAACCATTATCAAATTCAAAGACGAAATCTCAAAACAACAAGTCAATCAAATGGTCAACGTTGGCCCCTTATAACATTACTAAATATCAGATTTTCTTTTCATCCATCAACATTTTTCTCGGGAACAAAACAGGACGGAAACAAGTCTCCTACTTTCTGAGAAATTCTGCGCCAACGAGTCACTTCTTCCCATGATATTTGTAACACTCTGATGAAGATTTTTTTTATTTTATTATATGGGGGTATGTTGTGCACTGTGACCTATAAGATCTATTGTACTCCCCCTACTTAGCTTTCCTGGTATTACCAGTCATAGCAAACCCTCTAGTTTCAGACGTCTGTGAAGATGAAGTCTAGAATCTTGAGGATATCCAAGGTGTGGAGAGACTCCACTTCTATCCAGTGCTCGCATAGAGTTTTGATTCTTGCGAATCTTACGGCGTTGCAGTCCACCAAGAGGTGCCGAGGATTTCTTTTTCCTCCTCACAGAATCTGCAGGTGCCATCTTCTTCAAGTATGTACAACACCCCTTTCAACATCTCTGATGATGAAAAGTATATTGTACAGGATTTGGGAAACTTTGTACATAGGAAAATAGTGCTCTTTTAGGTCTACTATAATTGGACATTCTCATAAAGCAAACATTCTTCAAATAATGTGTATTATTGTGTTTGTGATTGTGACCATAGTGAAAAACTATACTTAGCAGTATTGAATCTTCATTGAATACAGTGAAATTGAATGTTAATAGATTTTTTGTACAATCATAAACTGTTTTTTATTATTTTATTTTATGGAAAAAAATTATGATACTTAGTTTTAGAGTAGAATATGTTGCAAGGACCCGCCGACCTCGGGTACTATCATATGGGTCGAGTTAAATTACTATTTCTCAAGAATTACTTGCTTTTTCGCACTAATGCCGGCTGAACATTGGTACATTTTTCTGCAAATTAGGTGAATATGATCTTGCACCTACTGTGTCTTATAATGATTTTGTTATTTATCTTAATGCATCTACATTAAATCTGCTTATTATAGACGAATGACATATTTTTTTTTTGTTTTCTTATATTTACAAAGTAAGAGAGAGTGAAAAAGAATGATTGTATATTTGTTCAAAGATTGGTGCTTAGACAATAATTGGGTTAGCAGAATCTTATAAAATAAAAGACAGTGGAGTATTTTATATAAACTTCACACCTGAATCTTTTATTAATAATATTTAAAGGCTTTTGTAACAAGTTCATACATAAAATAATTATTATAGAGGAATGAATATATGGGTTCCACATACACATTCAATAAATATATTATGCTCTATTTACAATATATAATTATATTTATATATATGAGTTGCGCACTACAGTCAATCATTATTCACATAATATAATACAGTAATTAGCAGCAGAATATACAACAGACCTATCTATGATTGTTCTCCTTCATCTTCAGAATTATCTCGTTCCGTCAGTAAAGGACTCCCATCTTCGTTTTCCTTGTCTTTACTTTGTCTGGAACTTCTTCCTGTCGGAGTCAATCCACTACGTTGTGGGACTGTTAAAATATTTGGCACAAATCCACTTCCACACGGTGTAGACGGAGCTGATCTAGATAACCAGCTTCTTCTAGCAAACTGTCGTTTGAAACACATATTCGAACTCGGTGAAACTTTCCCCGGATGAGAACTCTTTTGATTCAAATTTAGCGGCATATACAAACTATTTTTTCTACTCTTACTAAAGAAATTTTTAATTTCTTTAACTTCGTTTGCGAAGTTACTACAGTGTTGTTCATCATCGTAGCATTGCGAGTTGTCGTCATCATCACCAGGGAGTCTTTGTATTTTATCCAAAATCTGTTTTAATTCAGACGTAGGACTCGTCGCTCTCGGAGGTGAATCTGGCGTGCCTAAGTTAGCCAGACTACTAATACTTGATCCCGTCATTGAACCTCCAACACTATACACTATATTGAAATCTTCTTTAGAACCGAAATTGTTGAGATTCTTAACGAAATTACTATAATCACTAGACATATTGTCGTGAGTTGTAACTCCTTCAGCGTTGGACTGCGAATAAAAGGAACATAAATTGTTTTCTTCCAAACTGTTTAAATTGAATATAGAAGTATTATTTCTGTCACCCGCACTGTCTGGGAATGAGTTCTCTCTATTAGTCTGTCTGATATTGTAATGGTGATTTGGATCATCTTCAGCACTCTCACTTTGTACATAAGAATCTACAGATTCATCATTTCTGATTTTCCTTATATTACTAGAAGTATTATTGGGATTGGTAGCATTTTGTCTTTCTAACGCGTAATTTTCGTAAGCGTTGTTCCTTAAATGTTGATTATTATCGACATTTGATTCATTGTAATTTTCATTATAATATTTATTAATTTGTACCCTGGGTGATTTTGATGACCCTATGAAATTCTTTGAGTTAGTCGCTGTGTTAGTGATAGCACCATTGTGTGTACTGGAACATCCTTCCATCAGATAAGACAGTTGATAATCAAGAGAAGACGACACGTCGTCACTTGTTGATTCTTGACTATATATTCTCATATTATGGTCGCTGCTTTGTAATAACAATTTATTATTAGGAACTGATTTTGAGTGGGCTATATATTTATTTTTCACAGTTTTTTGATTATCTAAAGTTTGTTGTTTCTGTTGTTGACTACATCCCACATTTTGTGCAGAGTTTTCTGGATTGTTTGGGTTATAATTTGCGTAACTGTTACTGGTAGTTTGTGTGTTAGGGGCGCTACTGTTGTTGTTATTTGATGGAACGTGGTGATGTTGATGATGATGTGGACTAGATATATGACAGGTCACTGCAGAAACTGATCGTAGGAGTGCCTGTCTCTGGGCTGGGGAGGGTGTTGTGGGGGAGTTGGGCCATTCCACGCTTCCTGCACACGAGTAGGGAGGTGGGACGATTGTATTTGCCTAGAAACAAATTAATACATTTTACAAATCAATAATTTGATATCGACAGCGTGAATGCTCAGAGCAGGATCAGAGCTAGAGATACAAGAATGATCTATATAGATTTCTTTCTTTTACTATACTGTACTATATCTCTCCCGTGTCTCAAGTGTGGTAGGCAGAGAGAATGGAACACCGTATAGATCTTTCCTTACATACTTCTTTCGTTTCTTCTACATTCATACAATTTCTCACACATGCACATTGATTTCTCTTACTTCACACACATATGCCGTTGAGAATTTGATCCATGTGAACAAATCTTTTTTTACCCATAATAAATATAAATGAAAAAAGATCCACTGAATACTATATTAATAAAATATTAAAAAGATTTGTATGAATTTTGAATGTAAACAGCAATTATAATCTAATGAAACCCATTAAATTGTATGTAAGTAAAAATGGTAGAGAGAGACCTGCAGAACTATCTCGTGAAGTCTCCACAAAGATTTTGGGCGTCCTGTAGAAGGTAGGAATTCATAAAACATCATGTTCTATGACACTTAAAATCTTGAGTTCAGCGATGAGTATGCCATGTCCTGGATGTCTATTGTTGTCAAGAGGACAATCTACATGCTAATTATTTGCAATAAGTTTGCTGGCTATCACAATTATGGTTAATGCCATGGTGATATAGTATGTGGATCATTTCATCCACAGTTTAGAATCTCTGTTCACTTGTAATATAACTATTCTTAATTTGATTTAAAAAGGTTTTCGTATTAGGGGTGGACCATAATGTGGGATTTATTTTTGCCATATTTTTTGGAATTCCCACAAGAGACTAATATTTATTGGGCTTCTTGTTTCCTTTAATAAAAGTGAGTATTGAGTAAGAATGTTACTTATTGCCACAAGCGTTTTTGTGAATGTTAAACAAAAATGTATATTAATAGAAGTGCTTAGTAACTTACTTCATTCGCTGTGTTGCAAAGGAAACTGGAGCTGAGAGAGTCGGCAGTACTCGTCGCTGATATAGAGCCTGCAAAAATTAATTACATTTTATAATTTACAATACATTATTTATAACTTCAATCAATACAAAGTATCATTAACTTATCAGTTATACAATTCTATGTATAGTGAGGGTGAGTTTATTGTGATATTTTCCAAATTTGGTTTTCTTTCTTAATTTGATTATTATTTCATTAAAATCCTTTAACTCGCATGTATAGAAATTGTTAATTTTTTTTAAAATTTACAGTTTTTTTTTATCCATACTGTAAAATTTAGTATTTTTCAAATGAAATTAATTTTTTTTCTAGTGTTATGTGATTAACTCTGTGGAATTCCATATTTGTTATTAATTTATGCAAAATAAAAGAAACATTGTATATTCCACTCAAATGACTGTATTTAGTTAAAACGTTTTCTGAACTAGATACTTGTTCCATCATCAGTAACAATACTAAACATAAATTAATTTAAAGTTTATTCTCTCGCACATACAGATTGAAACTATTTTTGAAAAGGTATAAAAAAATGTCAGATTGTCTAGTAACTACGATTTATTCTGTCACCCAGTAATGCTCCTCTTAATGGCATAGAATGTCAACTAACAAATTTCTTTTAAATATATATTGCGATTTATGCCATTCATTATTCGTATCCCAATTGATTGTTTTGAGATGGCAATTCACATAAAACGTTTATAAATATTTACCACAAACTTCAATTTTATTAATAGTAGAAAGATTGACATGATATCAAGCATAAATAAAATCATTGAATTAATTCTAGCTACCTTCAACTATTTATACATTTAATTCTAATTCACACTTTGGTAAGTGAATCACTAAATAACTACATTATTATATAACAAAATGGCTATTTGAATTATATTATTGGGTTAGTGGATCAATGACAAGCCTAAACTTTAAAAAAAATTGACATTGTACAACTGCACTACATTAGCAAAACAAATATACCTAATAAGAAACAATTTGTTATCAATTTTTAATCCAGTGATGAACTTCTCCCCAAAGCACGAGCTACGCTCAATTTTGGGGAGTAATTGTATTAGAAAAAAAAAATGTATTATTTTATTGCTCAATTATTGTAAGTGATATTTATGTTTAATAAATTATTATTATTATTATTAAGTATGCCACCCATCCTGAAGAGCCACCTGCATGTTAGTCTAATTGAATAACCCACTTGTGAATTTTGATTTAATGTAATGAAGAAAAAAATCAATTACGACATTTGTGACTTGGACGTAGTTTTCAAAAGAAAAATGTATTCAATTTACATACTTTATGTAACTTTCTTAAAATGTATCTCTCTTTTTTCTGTAAGTTGTCTAGTGTTCTGTTATTGAGAGTTATTCATTACACATTACGTAAAAGACATTAAACATATTCATTTAGCGATAGTTTTCTTAGCACACATTCTGAATATTTTATTTTTAGTGACACAGAAAAGACAACTTATACATTCATTAAATGAAACTATCCCATCAGCTACACTACTTGTAGAAGATATTCTAATGGTATAATGATGGACGGGTGCGTAAAATTTAAATTTACCTGTGTAACATTTAATTTCATGAGCCTCAACGCTCCACTGTGTTTGACAATTTGTTTCTTTATTGGATCCATTTTACAATAATTATTTATAGAATATTTCTATTCACAAAACAAACTTATTTATTCACAATTTACCAAACTCAATTTATAAGCAAATATGTATTTAATTTATTTTTTAATTATTTCACAGAACGAGGTTTCCATTTCTAGAACGTATTACAGAAACTAGCTGTGAATTATTGCTTTACCAATGTCTCAACAAGATATGGCTTGTAGCAATGTGTTTTACAGCCATTTTATTGGATATTGAGAAGCCATATAGTTGAAACAAACTGTTAATCTCTTTAAAACAATCGTGTACATTGCTTTACAAGTGGTAGTATTTTTTTACGGTAATTAACCCGTGGAATCCTTGGCATAGAATAGGTCTCCCATTTTTTTATTGTCTGTAGTTTTCGAGTGTCCTATAAAAGGCAGATATTAGTAAGACTTTTGACATCTTCCAGAATGTCTTAACTTTTATAAGCACAGAGAGGACAACTTGTATGTTTATTGTAAGCAGTTGGTTCACTGACTACCCCGCCACTTGTAGGATATGTCATGATAGTATAAATGAATATATTATCATAATTTAACCTTATAACATTACTTCTGGAATAATAACAAAAATATCCATTACATCATCACTACACTCCTATTATTGGGATAGCTAATTAAATAACTGCATTGTTGTGTTCGTAATTATCAGGAGACTGTTTATATGAAAGAAAATTTTTGGAAAATCCAACAGAATAGTCGGAAATTTGGACTGTATTTTTGTATGAAAATGCCGTTTGTATGACAGTTCCGCTGTCACACAAACAATAATGAACATATTGTAGGTCATCTTCTTGATGTTATATAAAAATAAGACCTTCAGGATGGGTAGCATACCTCATGTCTACTGAATAAAAGATGTTAAAATAATGTCTTTTATAGTATATGTTACGAATACCTACTCCCTTTTACAGAGGACAAATTTTAATTGTCTATTTCCTACAAGTTGTGTAGCTAGTGGACTAACTGTAGGTATATATTAAATATGCGAGTTACACTATCCCACCAATAAAAAATGTATATTTATTTATTAAAGCAATTTATGAAAATTCTGTGTGAACTATTGCAGTTCAAGGTCATTTAGATAAATTTGTCAGATGCATATCATTAACATTTTATACTAATTTATGTAATTATAAATACTTTATGTCTTACCTAGAGGTCTAACAATGTAGTTTTTGAAATACTGCACCATGAAATCTCCGTCACCTTTATCTGCTCCCAAATATATGACCATAGGGTATAAATCTGGTTTGGAAGTCACCTGGAAGTAAGTGGCATAAAAAAATATTTAGTCAACTGGAAGTAATTACCAGTCACATTAGGGAATTAAGTACAAGGATTAAAAAGTCAGACCACAACACGTGTGTAGACATGTGCTAAACATTGAATACAGACAGAGCTTACTACAGTGATTGATTCTACGTATAGAAAACTTGCATGTTAATATTTATTTTATTTTGAAAATCACCAATTATATATGTTTAGATTAGAATATATACTTTATTTTTTTGGAGATCTCAATTCATTGAAGATGGATTGGTTTGCTTTTTTCACTTCGTCCTATTAAATTTTGCACAATGTTACAACATAAATATTAAATACAAATCTGGGTGAATCTTTATAAAAACAAAAAAATGCTGATTATTAGAGATGTAATAAAAAGTGATATTGCTGGATATCAGATGTGTTACAACAGTCTTAATTTGCAAATATTGATCAAGCAACCAGAATTTATTTTTCTTCTTGATTCTTTCAAGAACAGGAGGGTATTTTTAAGTTTCTTTTTTTTTAAGTATTAGGTAAATATGATCTATATTGAACAAATAGTTAATGAAATTCTATTTTTTAGCACTCACTTTTGTATTTACATATGAGAGAGTGAGAAAAAAATAACAGTTGGAGCGCAAAAATGTCAGATGACAAAATATCACACTTTATATGCATATAGCCAGTATTTGGCGTAAAATTACTATCTAGATCAGTGTTTCCCAAGGTGGGGCGTACACCTCACTGGTAGGGCATCACACCTCAGAGGTGGGGCACCGCGCTTCCACATATTATTTAAAATTTACCAGCTGTTTAATTAAAAAAGAGACCAGTGGGGCATTTATGACTTTTGAAAAGACTATGACATGGCATAAAGAAGGTTGGAAAATACTGATCTAGATAGTTGCCAGATATCCTTAATATATCAACTTATTATTAATGATACTAACTTCACTATAAGGTGGAGGGGCAGGTTGTACAGATGCTCTACAGAGTGAACCACAGCGACTATATTGAGGGGGGTAGTAACAGGAGCCTGCACTATCTGTATCAGGAGAGCCCTGGGGAGGTGAAGTACAGCAGCAAGACCAAGGAGGCCAACCACATCTCCAGTGAGGGGCCTGCTGGCGAAGGCGACAGCACCATGCCAACGTCAGCACAAAGGCAGCAAGGCTTAAAAGTAACCTGAAATAAATCAAATCAGTTTTTAAAACTATCAACATGGATCGCTTGCTGTAACGAATGCAAATCAATACAACATAGTGCTGGAGAATGCCATAAAATTTACAATCGAAAGTGTACCTACACTTAAAGTAGGGATCATAAGATTATTTTATCTATCTATCTATACCCTCACGCCGTGTCCCAGGAGGGGTAGACAGAGAGAACGGAACGCCATATAGATCTATCCTTACAAACTTCTTTCGCTTCCTCCACATTCATCCAGTTTCTCATACATGTTCGCCAATTTCTCTTATTCAACACGTGGCCGTCCTTTAGGATTTGATCCACGTGCTCAAGCCACGTGGTTCTTGGCCGTCCGGGCTTCCTCACACCTCCTCTTTCAGACAAATACATCCTCTTCGTCATTCTTTCATCTTGCATTCGCTCAACATGTCCAAACCATCGTAACTTATTTACACGCATTCTATCCACAACACTCTTCTCGCATCCGCTCATTCTCCTGATAATTTTTTTAAAATAAGTTATTGCTTCACAAGTTTAAGCAATTCAAAGTTTCATCTATGCTAATTATTTGAATTATATGAAATAGTGTGTTACGTCTCACTTAAAAGGTGCAACAAAAACTCATATTGAAACTAAGATTGATTCACCATAGATATGTAATAAAATTTTATCTAAAAATATTTTACCCAAACATAAAGACTACCTTTGTTTATACTGTTGACAGATTTCTCACTTCTAATTTTATCTTAGTCATTAGGTACACAATTTTATTTATATTTTAATGTACTTAGCTGCTTTATAACTTGGCATCAATGACGATGTGGTGATTGAAGGGATAAACATCATATAACAGATCATAAAATTTCACACCAGTCATAAAACCTGTGCTATTTTTAATCAATGGCTATAAACCTTCATTCACATCGTAAAACCTGTTTAGTACTGCACAGATATTACTTACGTAATTACAAAGTAAGTAAATACAAAAATAGTTGTCTTTACAAACTTTAGTGAACACATTAAAATTTCTTATATTCAAGATGATGGGTAACTTGGTGGTAGAATTTTGTTATTTCAATTTAGAGATGCCAGGATTGAATCCTCTACCACCTTCATGATACAAGCATATTACTGTATCATTTACATTTTTACGACAAAGCCAGGAATTTAGCTATTTTGCTATTTTTAATCAATGGCTTTAAACCTTCATTCACATTGTAAAACCTGTTTAGTACTGCACAGATATTACTTACGTAATTACAAAGTAAGTAAATACAAAAATAGTTGTCTTTACAAACTTTAGTGAACACATTAAAATTTCTTATATTCAAGATGATGGGTAACTTGGTGGTAGAATTTTGTTATTTCAATTTAGAGATGCTAGGATTGAATCCTCTACCACCTTCATGATACAAGCATATTACTGTATCATTTACATTTTTACGACAAAGCCAGGAATTTAGATTTTGAATTTATTATGATTTGGTAAAAATAATTTTATATGTATGATATAAGTGAAGTGTTGTTCAATTTAATTTGAGTAAAAACCATGTTTAAATTTTTAATGACCTATAAATAATTTATTTTTTTTGGAAATCAGATGGAAGTGGGTGGCATTAGAACATGAAATAGAATAGAATATTAATTAAAAAAATAGTTGATATTTTCTTTTGAATTTTAGAACAAATGATTTGTTGGGCTATTTACCATAAATAATATTTCATAGGAGTATTGAAATTGAAGTAGTCAGGATGGTGAGGTAGTCTGTGGTGTGGGGGGCGGGGTAGACAGCATCCCCCGGGGCAGCACTCGTGTGATTCTGCACATTGCTGCCCATCTGGACAACTGGTACTCCACACCTGATAACAAAGTAAAATTAATTTTATTTTAATATCTTAAAAATAATAACGCATACAATTTAAACCAGATTCAGTCATCAAACTCACTTTGAAATTTTGAATCTGAATTTCACGTATAGACCATTAAAGGATGACGTCACAGAAAAATCATTGAGGGGCATCAGGCATCCCAACACAACAGACGATTACGGTGTAATATTAGGTGGAACGCCTAAAGAATACCTAATAATCAAAAAAACTGTCAGTGTCGATTTTGTTATTATTTTATCGTCTGACTTTCTTTTTTTTTCTCTTATGGCATAACATCCTACAAGGATGATTTGCGCAATCTGACTGTTTGCCCCCAAGCAAAAGCAAATCCATAGACAAGACCACGTGACCTTTAATGGTCTATTTCACGGTGGTGGTTTATAGTCTTATGATGTATTTATGGAGGTGGTTCGTGGTTGTAGGCCTGATGGTAGTCTAGGACTTTCAATAAAGAGAATTATGGTAAAAATCCTTCCAATGTTGAACTACATCTTATATAAATATATTACGTGCTGTGAAGAAGTTTGGGGGCGTAAAGGTTAACAGAAAAATAAATTCATACAAATAATTTTTTTAAATTTAATTGTTTTAGGTTTCATGAAAATTGATTTACTTTCTATGCTAATAATGATGTTAATATTATATAGTTTAATTTACACAAAATTTACCCCGAACTCATGAATATCATCTTTCTCAATGATTTCTAAATCATTGACATTTTATTATTCTATTCTATTTTAATGTAGGAGTAAAAATAATAAATATGATAGGTCATCAAAAGTATATACATTGAAGGACATTTTAATAAATGTCATGTATTTATCAAAATGTAACAAACAATATTTCAGTCATTATTAATTGTTCAATGACAGAGTTAAGGTATTGATATTCATCCTACACAATGTTGCAACAAATCCAAAGTCCTCTCTTGCAACCAAGAGCTTACTCCTAGTTTTATGCAATAACTTTTTTATATAACAAGAAAATATATTAGTTCAATAACATTAATTTAGATATGAAATTCCAATTTTTGATAAAAAAAATCAAAATTTTAGAAGTATGTACCATAGACAAAAATTGAAATGTATCCAAGAATCTTATTAGAATCTTGGGAGTTGGAGAAAATTACGGCATTGAATTCTTACAATAATATTCTATGCGGTAGGTACAGTATATAAAGTACAGTTTTTATACAGTTAAATGTGTACATACTAATACATTGGGGAAATAAGATAAAATAACACGAGTGTGTATAATAATAATATGGTATAAATTTATTTGGTTTGTCGTAGTGGTACGGCGTGGCGCCTTTGGGACGCGATACAGATGTAAGGGGAGGTGGGATGGGGTGTGACTGTGAAACACCACTTTCCCTCCCTTTCAGATCGATACGCCATACACTGGCATTGGAATTATGATTATAAGGAACAATTTAATTCAAGCGTAAACAGTGCAGTGCTGTATTATTTTAACTCACACAACATTGACACATGGAAATGACCTTAAAACTTACCATGTTTTACATTGAATCGATAGGTTTTTTTCATCAACATCAAGAATACGTCCTTACTTCTCATTATTACTTATAATTTCATAAAATTTTCTACATAATCATTGACTTTTATTTTACATTCTAATTTAGATGTTACGACGGGTTTATATGGGAATTACCCGTGATGTATCTAAACTAATCTACTAATATTTGTTGGTATAAATTTTTAATACTTTATGTACTATTTTTAAAATGTTATCTGGATTTTGAAAAGCCTTAGAATAACATGAATATAATGCGGTAAAGCAAGTTAAATGAATAATCTGGATATTCTAAAACCAAAAGCTAATAAATAGCCTACAAATGCACTTTCAGAATGACGATGTTAGATTTTGTAATACTACATGAGAATGCACAGTGAAAAACGTTAGTATTTTGTACAGAATGTGTAAACAATTTGGTTATTAAACTTACCTCAACGGGAAGTATGGTACAAATTCCAAATATACAAATAATTATTCGCAACATTATATTTTCCACATTGAACTAAAACTAAATAAAAGTTGTATAACTTGAACATTGTTTCTATTTCACGATTCCATCTTTATTCAGCTTTACGACTTCTATTCCCGGCGCAAGCGCTATAGCTTTCTAGACCTAGGTATCTACATTATACATAAACCTTCCAAAACGTACACCCACATGCTTTCACTACTGCCATATAGATAAAGTCGCCGCAGCCTTTAACATTATAACACGCCATATGTTTCCAATAACGTACTTAGTCCTTCCCATCCCTAGTTCTAATTATGAATGCCAATAATTTCTCTTATTTTTTAAATTGAAATTGATTCATATTATAAATTTTCTCAAATTATCATTAATTGCACATTATCCCGTATTTTGCGATTGCGCCGCAATTTATTCTGTTTACTACTCGTGCTATTTAGATTGCATAAAAACTGGCGCAAATTTAAAAAATAATATATTTGCTAATTAGGTACCTACTCATTTCAAAAGTATTTTCTATAACAAAAAAATGATTAAGCATAATGTAAATATTTTTGTAGTTAAAAAAATATTTTCCTCATTTATAGTACGTAATTTAAGAATGTTCGGATGACTATACGCTGTTTAAGTAGCATTCACATTGCTTCACTTTGGATCTTTGGATGATCATCCAGAGTGTCAGGGTCAAACGTGTTCATCGAAAGTGAACACGTCTGTTCACATTGGTTCATCCTATGCTTTCACTGCCATGTCAACACTCTCAGTCATATCGTATTTTTTGACGTATTTTCGTACAAAAATAATTAAACAAATTCAAACATGGAAAATAACACTTAAAATAAATAAATATAGCTCTCGACTGCATAATAATTTTGTACATGATTCTGACATTCAATACAAATTCATAGAGAATTAAACAAATAATAAGATAAAACTTGTTTATGGTCGTTTCAGTGAAAGGATCTTTCATCAAAATTATGACGAGTGGTAATCTCTTTCCTCCGTCATCGCTAGTGATTACTAGCGATGAAACGCCCGTTCACACCTGTTCATCTTGGAGGATCATCCGGAGTGAACACTGAAAGTGAACGTATATGTGAACGACCCTTTAGAAAAATGAAAATGCACGAGGAGTTGTTGTACCTGGCAACATTATTGCAATTTTTTGACATATGGAAACTGCTTGATTTACTTTGACGTTGACGTTTGAAATCTTTTACGTGTATTTAATGTGCCTAGAATGTTTTAAAGTTAGTTAAATAAATTAAAAAATGTCTTATTTAATAGGAAATAATTCTGTTTTAATTCTAGTATTTTTTGCATTATTATCCAATGCTTTAGCTTGGGATAACGATGATTTAGAAGTATTCGATGTTGTTGAAGAAGTTAACCAAAATTTTTATGAATTATTAGGATTGGCACAGGTATATTTTATTTTTATTTTGATAAAATATTGAATTAGGACTTTGCACTATAACATCAAATCTCATTTGGAATGACTTTTTCATAACCAGAATGCAACATCAGCCGAGATTCGTTCATCCTACAGAAGTTTAACATTGAAACTTCATCCAGATAAGAGCGATGCCCCAGATGCTGAAGTGCAGTTTAGAAATTTAGTTTCTGTATATAATATATTGAAAGATCCAGGAAAAAGAGAGAAGTGAGTACAGTTTAAAAAATATACCTATAATATTATCGAATAATAAATTTAACCTCATTATTTACATAGATTTTTTTGCACAATTTTCGACCATATGGTGTCTTATTTAAATAGAGTAAATTAAAAGCTGTGTTTGTCTTCTATTGAGTGTAACACATCTTAAAATATTTTGCATTGTTGACTGGTAGAGGGCATTAGCGGAAAATATGTATCAATCATCATTTCAGCTAAAGCCTAGTTGGATCACATTGTAAAATACCATAAGCCGCTGAACATGGATCTGTCAGTCATCTGTGAGTATGCATGCTGGAATGAACCACACTCATACTGTTCCATGATCTCTGATATCCATAAGTTTCGTGTTCTAGGTTGACTAATTGACTCGCTTCTGTCACCTAAAGTTTTTACCACCTAACCTTTTCTAAAAAAAATACGACTTCTGGTTTGGGTGAATGATAAAAGAAACATTCTTGTCAGTTTAAGAACTATTTTAACAAAATAATGTATAGAGTTGAAAGCTAAGGCGGTCTTGTTTGTTTGTAAAAATGACTGATGTGGTCGTAAATAATTCTCAAAAACTTTTCTTTAGCAACGTTTCAGACATATATACAGTAGAAGAATATTAATTTCATAATTTCAGACATATATACAGTAGAAGAATATTAATTTCATAATTTCAGACATACAGTGGCGTAGCTAGGGGGGGGCAGGGGGGGACATGTGTCCCCGGGCGCCGCATTAGGGGGCGCCAAAATGAGTATTAAAACTATTTTTTTAATTTTATTTTGGTGTAAACAAATGTATCCCAAATACGTTTGCAAGATTGATTTTTGGAGCCCCACAAATATCTTCATTACAAACCAGTTGGCAAACACAATTATGGCGCCCCCATTGACCATTAAGGGGCGCCATTCTACTCATTAACAAAATTACACATCCACAATACAGGATTGCTGATGGCGTTTTTTTTATAACAAAGATCAGTTCGGGTTCAAATATTATTCTTCATAACTGAAAGTGGCATCTGGTTTTAAATATTAAACAGGTTGGATAATTTCGAGTCGAATATAGGATTTTACGTGAGTGCAAAGAAAATAGTATAATACCTACATACTTCACATTAGTTGAAAAGAGATAAATTTGTCATTAGATATAAATGTAGCAAGTAAGTTGTTGTTTTAATTTTCACGGTCAAGGACATTTCATCCTGGATGTCTAACAATATGCTTAAAATCAACCCCACCAAAACTGAATTTCTCTGGATAGCGTCTCCACGAAGACAACATCTCATAAACGCTGACCCTATTCGTGTACAAAACGTGGACATAGTCCCATCTAACTACGTTAAGTTCCTCGGAGCGCATCTTGATAACGCCCTTACGATGGAGAAACACATATCATCTACTGTTAGTAGTGGTTTCTATACTTTAAGGCAGCTCAAGAACATAAGGAAAAATATATCAACCGACGGAGCTAAAACCATAATTAACTCATTCGTCGTATCACGATTGGATTACTGCAATGGCATCCTCGCAAATTTGCCACAATATCAACTCCAGAGGATTCAGTCCGTTTTTAATGCGGCTGCACGTTTCATTTATCAACTGAATCGCTCTTCACACATATCTGCCACCCTTCAATCTCTTCACTGGCTCAGATGTCCGGAGAGAGTCGAATTTAAAGTGTGTTTGACAGTATTTAAGGCACTTCATGCTATGGCCCCAGAATATATCATGGAACTCTGCGGTAGACAGGCGTTAAGTCATAGACAGACAACACTGAGGTCTTGTCAAGATACTACAACTAAATTGGAGGTGACCAGTACTGCATCGAAACCAGTGTACGTGGAACGTGCTTTTGCAATATCTGCACCTGTAGTCTGAAACAGGCTTCCACAGATGATCAGAGAAACGCAGGACATATCTCGTTTCAAGAACCAACTGAAGACTTATCTATTCAAGATATCTCACGGAATAATCCAGACACAACCTTAGTTAGCAAAGAGCGCCCTTGAGGTGGATTTTTTTCACAAAACGTCCAAATAATAAAAATAATAATTAAATAATATTTGAAATCTAGCAAATTTTTCGGTAATTATATTTTATTTTACTTGCAAAAAAACACCAATGGAAAACTCGGTAAATTTCTCGAAGTGGAGAATTTTGGAGAATTATGGTGTATTTTGAGACAAATACAATAAATTGGTAATACAATTTTTATTGTTCATTTTTACAATACGGATATGGTAATGGGTTACAATAATATACTTAAAAGACTAGTTTTTAAAAGGAACAAAAGAAAATTGATGTTTTGATTTTAAGTAAAGTTCATTGTTCACTTATTAGTTACTAGTTTTTGTAACCCGGCATCGCTCGGGTTGAAATAAACAGATAACCGACACATACATGAGTTATTGAAAAAATACAGCAACTTTTACGTGAAAAAAAGTAGTAAAACCTCTTCCCAATGAAAAACTTGAAGTTTGACACCCCACATGCCCATTTAAAAAAATGGTAGGTACCTACATGGAAAAAGTATTAAAACCTCTGATTTGGGCCCAAATCAGCACCATGAAGTTTTGGACCGATGAGGTTGTCAGGTATTGGGAGAAAGGTTATAATATTTTTGGGAAGGGTCATTCCGTGTCAATTCAACACAATTTTGGGTGATTTTTAGATTTGATGTCTCAGATTTTCATGATTTTTTTTATGCAGCAATATATCATAGACTTATGAAAAATACCAAATTTCGGCTATGTATCACAATTATTTTTAAAGTTGTTTATTTTTAAAATTTCAATTTTTATGAAAAAATTTCATGTCTTGGCACCTTTGGATACCTATAGATTGACAACCAGTGATGATAAAAACCTGGGAGAGATCTCGTTCTAAAGCTGTTGAATGGGGCTTTAATGTCATGTGCCACAGGATAGGGGTAAATGTTTAAAAAAAAAACCAAAAAGTGGCAATTTTATAAATTCCAAAAAAACTTTCAAAAATAGTTTGTAATGTTTTTATATATAGATATAATATCAAAATTCTATTATGGGATCTCAACGGGATCAGGAGATACAGGGTTTAAAAAATGCATGAATCGTGATATTGCGTGTTTTGACACCTTTGGATGCGTATACTCTGGCAAAATATAATGATGATATAAACCTGGGAGTGGTCTTATTTTAAAGCTGTTGAATGGGTTAGCTATGATATGAATAAAGCTATGATATGCCACAAGATAGGGGTTAAAATTTAAAAAAAAATTTCAATAAGTGGGCATTTTAAAATTCCAAAAAATTCTAAAAAAATGTCTATGATGTCTTAATACATATAGCAAAATTTTATCATGGGATCTCAATGGGATCAGGAGATACAGGACGTCCGAAATGCATGCATCCTGAAATACATGAAATTTCACGATGCATGCATTTCTGAAGCCCTGTATCTCCTGATATCATTGAGATCCCATAATAGAATTTTGGTATATGTATAAAGACATTATAAACTATTTTTGAAAAATATTTGGATTTTTTAAAATTGCCACTTTTTGAAAATTTAATTTTAAATATTTTTTTTAAACCGCTACCCCTATCCTGTGACACATCAAATTAAAGCCCCAAACATTCAACAGCTTTAAAACGAGACCTTTCCCAGGTTTACATCATCACTGGTTGCCAGTCTATAGGCATCCAAAGGTGCCAAGACATGAGATTTTTTCATAAAAATTGAGATTTTTAAAAATTAATAACTTAAAAAATAATTGTGCTACAAAACTGAAATTTGGTATTTTTTCATAAGTCTATGATATATTGCTGCATTAAAAATCATGAAAATCTGAGACATCAAGTCTGAATCAGTGTGTTGATTTGACACGCAATAACTTGAAAATTTATTAATTGTGTCGGTGCACACGTAGTAGAATTCCATAATAATGCAATTTGAAAATTATGGAGAGAAATTTCTCTTCTATCAGAGGAGAAATTCTCTGAGAAATTTCTCGGGAACGAGAAATTTCTTTTGAGAATTTTCTCTACCCACATCACTGTATTCTATTTCATTAAAATACCAGATTGATGCTTCGGAAATTAACCATAGAATCGTAAATTTTCAAAATTTTCTTGGGGGCTCCGAGAAGGGGCGCAGACTTTGTGCCATGTCCCCGGGCGCAGATGACCCTAGCTACGCCACTGCAGACATATATACAGTAGAAGAATATTAATTTCATAATTTCAGACATATATACAGTAGAAGAATATTAATTTCATAATTTCAGACATATATACAGTAGAAGAATATTAATTTCATAATTTCAGACATATATACAGTAGAAGAATATTAATTTCATAATTTTTGTATGTGTATTACAGATATAATGAAGTCCTCAAGAATGGTCTGCCCAACTGGAGGTCGGCTGTATATTACTACAGACATGTTAGGAAGATGGGTCTGGCTGAGATGTGCCTCATTTTATTTATTATTGTTACAATCGGACAGTATATTGTCAACTGGGCTTCATACGCAGAAAAGAAATATATTGCTGTGAGTTATTTATTGAGCGCCGTTTTGTGGTACATATATTCCATATAATTTACATACCCAAAGGTTTGATAATGTTTACATTCTCAATCCATTTTTTCTACAAAGTACATATATATCGACCGGTGTGGCGTGGAGGTAACGCTCTTGCCTTTGAGTCACAAGGTCCCGGGTTCGATTCCCGGCCAGGGCAAAGTGAAGAATGACCTTTTTCAAATTGTCCTGGGTTTGGGTGTTACATGTATATGTGTTTAGTGCATTGTATATGTGTGTATCGTCGCGTTAGTATCTATAATACAAGATTCATCTTAGTTTGGTACTAGCTCGATCTGTGTGAATTGTCAATGTATGTATGTAATGTTATCAAAGATTGATTACTTTATTATTATATGTTGGGCTTGAGTTCTACTATAATGTATTATAACCTATAGACAAATAGACGAATTTTTAGAGGTTGTAAATATGTTTATCAATAGAACACTAAAGCTAAACCAATTTTAAAACTTAGTGTTGAAATTAAGGAATACGTCCCTCTTAAATTTCCATGAACATCACGTTTAAGACATTCAACATCTTCAGTTCAGCGATGAGGTATGCCCCCCGTCCTGAATGTCTTAACTTTTATTGGCACAAAGAGGACAACTTTCATTTGTGTCACATGCAGTTGATCTGGTGGCTACCCCACGTGTGGGAAATGTTGTGATGATATGAATGAATGAATGATGAAATTTTGGGCAGAAGATTGTCTGTTTGAATTCTGCTGCTGACCTATTCCACTTTTGCGTTGTAAACCATTACTTAGCCTGAGAGGTCTATTTAGGTTTATAATAATTCTTCCATATTCATAAAAAAAATCATTTCTCAATATTTTTTATAGTAAAGATAATTAAAGAATTTATGCATATATTTGTGAGGAACATGATGGTAGAAATGTGATCTTATAACTTGTCTATGAAAAAAAATCCTTCTTTCAAAAGAATGTATGAAGTAATCAATTTATGTGTGCCGCTTTTCTGTTAAATAAAACATGTCTACTAAGTAATTCATTTGGGTTAGTTGGAAGAGATCGTGCCTTTGCGAAAGACTCACCCTCTGTTGATTGTATTTGATTATTAATTGTATATAATCAATGTACACTAAAGAATGAATAAATAAATAAAAGAAATGTATAGATGAAAGTATGCAAGTTATTTGTAAAGATAAAGTAGACCAGTGATACATAGATAATGCAGCAGAGCATTGTTACCTAGTATTTTATTTCCTTTTTATATCAGCCAGTGTGAAATTAGTGAATCTAATCAATTACTTTTACATTCATTTTATCAGCGTCATGCTATTATAATGGAAATTATGTAATCTTGTTGATTGAGTACTCGTATATCAACCGAGTGATAAATTGTAGTTTACTATTTGTGTATTTGATGATAATTTATAAATGTGGTGGGGTTAGAATTTATTGGCAATTTATTAGAATTGAAAACTTTTTTTAGAAATTAAAACAAATTTCCTAACCTATTTATACTAAGCTACTTTAGAACATGCAACATTAGGTACACTAGCTGGGACAACTCGCAGTGATTTATAATTTTTTGAAATATCTTTAAATTTTTTTTTATAAAGTTTGTTGAATTTAATCATCTGGGAAAGGTGTCCTGGAAAAGGCAGGTGTTTGAAAAAATAAAACATTTTATATATTTCATTCAGCAATGAGGTTTGCCACCCATCCTCAATGTCTTAATTTTTTGTTAGCACAGAGAAGACGGCTTGCAAGTTTATTACATGCAGCCGGTTTGCTGTCTACCCCACTTGTGGGAAATGCAGTGATGGTATGGCAGTAATAGTATTAGTAGAGAGTAAGAGTTCCTGGGCCGTCCAATTCTATATAGGTACAAGTTTTTACATTTGAACCAACCTGAAGCTAGCCAAATATGATGCTATGTTACTAGCGCCAATGGTGATAGAAATGGGAACTACCAACAGAATTGTGGAATGTTTGAATTATGTTACCTCCAATTCTCACCATGTTAGATACAAGTTAAATAATAAAGGTGTCAATAAGGGTTAAATAACAAATATACATAAACATTTTCTCAACTTAAATATTTTTGCAGAGATTTATAAAAATTAAACAAATGTTCTTTTTAGCAACAATTATTGGGATCCAAACGTAAGAAGCTTCAGAAGAAATCTGCAAGAGGAAACATGATGGGAGAGTTGGATGTGAATGAAATTATTGCAGAGATCCCCACGCCGAGTGTTAAAGATCTTCTACCGTGTCAGATTGTCAAACTTATTGTTGCAAGTGTCTGCTTCATACCAAAAATACCAGGGAAGATGTCCGAGTTTTATGCGGAGAGAAAAGAAATTATGTTGGAAAATAGAAGAAGGTCTGTTTGTATTATTTCATTTATGAATTAGTTGAACATTTTTGTAATCAACCAGTTATGAACAAAGACAAGATTGTATTCTATTCTTTTTAAGGCTATCAGCTCATTTGCAAGTGATTCAGGCAGATATGATATCCAATATTCACAGTATCAGATTTAGCATATTTTATGCTGATGATTTGTTTCTGCTCGTTTTTATGTGAATGTGCTTCTACCCTTCCCCTAGGCACATCCAGGGTTATAAAAAAATTATTAATGTTTAACTAGAATTTGATATTTTAAAAAAATGACAATGTTTTGTAGCTGTTTTGTGCAATTTTATTCTAAAGTGATGTTTTTGAATTCTATTCATGCGTGTTGAAATATTATTATTTTTATTTTGTAGGATGGAAGAGGAAGAAATGGAGAGAATACGCGAGGAAGAAGAGAGAATTAAAGAAAAGGAAAATAAAGCCTTAAGGAGAAGAAGAACTGGATTTGTACCTACAGAGAGAAATTATGATGATGAGCCAGGATGTTACTTGGATCCTGTTGATGAGCCAGAGAATCTCACACCCACAAAGGTTAGAAAACACAAAAACAAACATATTTAATTGCTTTCTATACAATCTCAGCATCTTCCGTAAGAGGATTTACTGTGTGTAATAATAACAAATTTTAACCAAAAAGAATATATTATTGGTTAAAATTTGCATAGTATCATGTGTAATAAATAAAATACAAAGTTAAAGTTTACTCTATTCATTATAAGTTTTGACACAATTAAGATTTTGGCAAGTGAAAACTTAGTGTAATTAATATTGTCGACCAACGGTACTTGGTGGAAGGTCATGTTAAATCAATAAAAATCTTATATTTAGTACTTCCACATTGACTTTATTAATCAAGAACCGATTGTCAAGAGCTTCCGCTTGGTTTGATGGTGAGAGCAGATATGGATTTTATTAATCGAGAACCGATTGTCAAGAGCTTCCGCTTGGTTTGATGGTGAGAGCAGATATGGATTTTATTAATCAAGAACCGATTGTCAAGAGCTTCCGCTTGGTTTGATGGTGAGAGCAGATATGGATTTTATTAATCGAGAACCAATTGTCAAGAGCTTCCGCTTGGTTTGATGGTGAGAGCAGATATGGATTTTATTAATCGAGAACCGATTGTCAAGAGCTTCCGCTTGGTTTGATGGTGAGAGCAGATATGGATTTTATTAATCGAGAACCGATTTTCAAGAGCTTCCGCTTGGTTTGATGGTGAGAGCAGATATGGATTTTATTAATCGAGAACCGATTTTCAAGAGCTTCTACTTGGCTTGATGAGAGCAGAAGCGCTTGAAAGCCAGCTGGCGATTAATAAAGTCGATGTGGAAGTACTAAATATAAGTGTTTTATTTTTATTAATTTAGGTGAAAACTTGTTAACCAAATTCAGATTTTTCATATATTGTGTGTGGAGTTAATAAAATAAATATCTATTGATAAAAAATCTTTTAGTTTTTCTATTAATTTCTGAATAGGATATAAAATTTCTTGAGAAGATTTGCGTCGAGTTTAAACTATATAAAATTCTTTTGAATGCGTAAGATGTTATGTTGAGTTTAAAATATATATTTATTGTATTTTAGGCTCCACCTCCAGTGTCAGGCGGTCTCTGGACTGACGATGACCTTGCAGAACTAGTGAGACTCCTGAAGAAATACCCCCCAGGAACTTCAGGGAGATGGGAGAGGGTAGCCGAAACTATGGGACGAGGAGTCTCTGAAGTTACTCATATGGCGGCTAAATTAAAGGATAACTGTTACAGGTTGCCAGGAACTGAAGCAACAGAAACGGAGATTCCGGGATTGGAAATAAGTAAAAAGGTACATGTTAATGACATTCCTGTTTCATCCCTTTCCTTTCATTGTGACATAAAATTTTATTTGTGCGTGTATGTGTCTTTACAGAAATGTTACAGTTTAAGTTGATTAACTATGATAAATATTCATTGGCCACACAATGGATGCAGTACAGTGATAAAAAAATATAAGTAATATAGTAAGATAAAAAAAATAAAAAACAATGTAAGGTCAAAGGGCGGAATTGTTGTAAAACAACATCTTCCTGTCAACCTAATGTATATTAATACAACCAAATATAAAAACACCTACTTCTACTACTATTATATTTTTATCTAAATATATGCCACAAGTGGAACAGCCAGTGGATTAACAAATATGTTATAATCATGCAACATGGACCCAACTTGAAAAAAATATTCTCAAAAGAAATTTCAATGGTTTTACTATTGATGTTTAGCTCTTTCACCTTATGTGTTTGCCAACAACTGTTATATCCAATTTGATTGGTTTAACTTTTGATTTGGTATATTTTCTCATTGTCGAGATGGTCGGATGGAATTTTAATTGAAAACAATTTTTCAGGTTAAAACCAAAGGTGGCAAGTTATCAGCTGCCGCAACCACAGTTTCTGTGGAGTCCACTTGGTCCCAGACGCAGCAAAAGGCACTGGAGAGTGCTCTGGCCAAGTATCCCAGGGGAGGTGCCTCTGATAGGTGGGAGAAGATTGCAAAGTGTGTGCCGGACAAAACCAAGGTAAATATAAGAATAATAAATGATTAATTTATCTGTATTGGTATAAAATATTAATATCAAAAACTGACAACATTGAAAGACAGGATCAGAAAAATCTGATTACAAACATTTTATGGTTACTTCATTATACAAAGAGTGACACCAAGAGTAATTGATTATATTAAGAACTAGGACAGAGTTATATGTCTTAGATAATTCTATGGTGGGAACATGTGGAAAACGAAGAGGCGTTAATCAGGGTAGGCAACTCCTTGAAAAAATCAGCCAACAACAAGCAAACTGGATTGACCACAACATCAGGCACCCAGGCCTGCTTATCACTATCGTAGAGGACAAGAACGAAGGCACAAATAGTAGAGACCAACCAAAGATCAACATTCAAGTTCACCTAAGAGACTTCTTTACCGATTCTAAATGTTTGAATTTTTGTTGACATGAAAAGGAAAACTTGTGTGTTTAGTACCTACATGCAATTATTCTGCTGGCCACCTCACTTGTGGAAAATGCCGTGATGATATGTTTATAATCCTTTTATTATTTAATTCCAGGAGGAATGTATGCTTCGGTATAAATACTTAGCTGAATTAGTCAAGAAACAGAAAAGCGAAGAGTCTTCAGATACACAAACTTCTAATGCCAATGAACAGCCTTCTACAAACATTCAAAATAGTAGTAGTGAACCTGAGAAAACTGAAGTAGCGACAGAAAGATCGGCAGTGTCGGAAGAAACATAAAATAATAATGATAATCAATTGATGCAGCAATAATAATAATTATTCAGCCGCACTCACAAAAATATGCACATTCTATAGACTTACTTACTTTACGAGTCTGGACTTTGTCACTCCAGAATGTGGCGACGGATATCCTGCAGTTGTAACGTGTGTCCTCTACCTTCCAGAATAAGGACACAAGCTGCCATTTGTACTTGACTAATTAGTCATGTGTGTTTAAAATTAGCCCCGACTAAATGAAAAAGCCATTTTTTTTAATACGCACCAAACAATTTGTTATTTATTTTATTTTAAAATACACAGTTTCACAAAATGTGTAATGCAGTATTAATATTAGTGATAAAGTCTATTCTATTCTATTCTATTCTTCTCAAGGCCATCCACTCGTTTGCGAGTGATTTAGGCCAACATGGAACAACGAGTTTTTAACAATGATATATAGGTATGAGGTGATTCACAGCAAAATGAACCTTATAAACAATAATGAGGTGATTCACAGCAAAATGAACCTTAATATAAAGACGGGGTAGTAAATAATAATGACAATACTTCATTCGATGCATCGCACAGCTGTTGTTTACAAAAATACACAGCTACCTATTATAACTAATTATACCTATTCCAATTCAATAACAAGGTGACTCGAAAAGTTAAATATTTTTATTATTTACTTTGAGGAATTTCGTCATACATTTATATACCTCTATTGAGTTCAATGATAGTAAAAATTGGACATTGAGGGGGTATGAGTGATAAAGTCAATTGGACCATTTGTAATAATTTTCCATTATGTGCATAAATATTTATGACTTCCTTTGTTAAATCCAAACCTTCTTCCCAAAATGATTTTCTTTGGTGCACCCATTTATTCGGTGCACACTTGGATTAGTTGGAAGAGATCACACCTTTAATATAAACTTGCTTTCTGTATATTGATTATATCTAATTTGAATGTTTTTTGCTATAAAATTGTATATATTGTGATCAATGTACAGTAAAAAATGAATAAATAAATTTAATATTATACCAAAAATTCAAATTAACCATTATTATATGGAATAATTTTAGTCAGGCATAAGTCAGAACAATGCTTATCTCTGCTTGTGATAAAGTGTCACTTAGTTAGGCCTTAAGTTTGAATAGCAATAATTCCTCATTTGTGAGTACGGCTGTTAGTATATTATTTCAAATGTGTTCCATGAATTGTTGATAGATTGATGATTGTCTATTATAGATTGTTATGAGAAAGATTGTATTTTCATGTTTTATTTATTATTATATTAGAGTTTTTATAAGACACCTAATATGCATTTTATTTATCCCAATATTCTCTAAATCAAAGGTGGTGTTGACACAGGACTTTGACATTACAGAGCGAGCCAAATTCAAAACACTCTGTGCTGCATTGTCTATGCTAAATAATTGACACCATTTGTCTGTGCATTGTAATCTTTTCTCTTTTACCAAGATGATCAAATAAAGAAGTTGTGTTTTTAAATCGCTCCGAGTTTTACTTCAAGAAACCCAGACATTTTCACAACCTAGAGGTTTTAACAGGTGGCATAATCATATTTTGTAGTAAACATATTTGATATTAATAAAACACTGTTTTACTTTTCACTATTAATTTATTATTACTCAAGCGCTTTCGTCAAGTTAGCTTGACATTTTCAAGAGAACTAATTACGAGAAAATTTCAGAGCATTCATTCATTCCAGAGAACTTAGGGGTTTATCTAATTGTTTGGAGATGGCGGATCATTGCATTAGTCATAATCATAATTTTGATGTGAATAGTGTAAGGGTCCTACATTCAGAAAACCGGTATAGAAAATTAATTGCTTTGGAAACATTGGAAATACATAGAAATATTAAAAATATAGTAAATATTCAAATACCCCATTCATCACCATTGTTGAAACCAATTGTTCATCCACCATTGTCTTAATTACTCTTACTTCCTTACCCCTTCTTTTCTGTTTTTAGGTACCTACATATAAAAAATGTTGTTGTTGCATGTGACTTTGAGAAAAAATAATTTTTCTGATAATGTAGTATCTGTCTAATTATTACATATTGTTATATTGATGTGATGTACTTTGCATGACCATACGATAAATAAAATAAATTTCTAAATATATTTCTGTTTTGACCTAGGTTTAAGGAGTCTTGGCTTCACATACTAAATTTTTACATATAAAAAAGTCGGGCATAATTCCGTTAAAAAATTAGCTACTGATATACGAAAGTTTGACCAACTCTGGTATAAATGGATGGTCTTGTAAAATATACACTAATTTGTTTTCTTATCAAGAAAATCACGGCTCAAAAATGCATCCCAAGAAGATGTTTAACTAAAAATGTTGCAAATAATTTAAATTTGGTGATATGTTTAAAAAACTTAATGAAATTTAACTGCACTTTTTGAGTCTTTCAATTTACAAAAGAACTATCGACTACTACTATTATTCTCTCATGCTGCATCCTAAGTGGGGTAGGCAGAAAGATTGGAACGCCATATAGTTCTGTCCTAACATACTTCTTTCGCTTCTTCTACATTCATATATAAAAGAAATTTAAAGGGAAATAAGAAAAAAATTAAACAACATAATTTTAAAATATTTTATTTTCAAAGGCCTTGTGTTGGTCATAAGCAAAATGTCTGGTAACTGTTTATTTTCAAATACATTATTTCATTTTCTTTTCATACATTTGACTTGAATAAAAACAAATCAACAGCTATTGTTAGATTACTAGCCAAGAGATTCAATTAAGACGATCCTAGGTCTTTAGGATTAAAAGTTTCCACGTCGGTTAGATCCATGTCTCCTTCAGATGAGAATGCAGAACGAGATCTCAACGAAGGAATCTTTCTCCCAGTCTTTGTTCCTGTTTTGGTAGATTTCTGAGATTCAGTAATACAAGCCAAACATTCACACACAGATGGTATGGCAATTTGTTTTTTATACAAATGTCCATCTTCGCATGTCATCTCAATTATAAGTCCCACATATTTGGCAGGTTGACAACATTTGCAGTCTGAATCATGTATGGCATACTCTGAAATATAAAAAAAAAATATGTTATTATTAGTTATTTTATGCATTTAGCATTTTGGCCCTAAAGATGAAATTTAAATTTCTCATCCAGTTCGCTGCATCGGTGGTCACATGTAGGTCTCCCAAACCAAACACAAAGCCATACAGAGGACACTCCACAATATGGTTCATTGTCTGGTGTAGAGATAAGAAGTACGTTTCTTTGACAATGTCAGTTTGCGAGATGAGTTGTACTTTTTATTTATTTATTTGTTAGACAATAAACAGCATAAGCCTATATACAATACATAGTAGTAACAATCTTTATAATTAACAAATATCTATTGATAATAATAATATTTGGCTAGTAAAACTGCACCTAATTAGTGTGCAATACCCAATTAGTACCCAAGCAATTTTATTTTATGTACTTTTTTTACTATTTGACTTTTACCTTCATTGTAAATAGTTCCAGAATTACATGCTCCCTTGCATTCCTTGAATCCATGCAGAGCTTTAGTGTTACGACACATGCCATGAGGATGCTTCATCTCATGTACCAGACCAATCGTATTCTGAACTGGGAAGTTTTCAGACACACAGGATTCTGTAAAACACAAACAAAATGGTGATTAGAAAATCTTTATAAATTTTGATAACCAAAAGTCCTCTCAAATGGTACAGCTTTTAGATCAAAATATTGTTTGATTCTTGAAGTTTTATGTATTAATTTATGTTTATTAGAAATGGAAAAACACCTTTAAAAACTTCACAGCAAGTTGCATTTTCACAATCCTACCTAGGAATTCGGAACAACTGTATTTATTATTTTTGTTACTGCTGCCACAATATAACAAAATCCATTATAGAAAGTTTTAGTTTCATACAAGATAACACTATCTCTGAATAGCAAAGCATGGCCAAAAGTGGATTTTTACGAGTATATTTAAACAACATCTCCTACAAACGAAATCAACACGCAAGCCGTCCTCACCATGCAATAATAAAGTGAGACACTCAAGATGGGTGGTATGCCTCATCAATAAATTGAAAATGTTAAATGTCTTATATTGTTTTTCTAGTAAGGCCGTTAGTAAATCGGTAATGGACTTCATATTTCCTGTACTATTAAAATCATAATTTTGACTTACTCTGTGATACAGATGTGATGTTACAATGTCTGCAGCATCCTTTAGTGTAGATACTGTTGGGATTACATGCAGAGACATCTGGACAGGCTTCCTGTTGACCAGACACAAACAGATGGTCTCCTTGTCTGTCGCAACTGTACGTTGTACACTTGTCTGGTGAATACCATACATCATCTGAAATATTATAACAAAAACACTTGAATCGGAGCATACTTTGGATATTTCATACAATACAAATAAGTGACTTGGTATTGAAATTGTACTAATCCACAAATGTAACTTTTTAAATGAGTATCGATTTTTTTTTAGTTCTGTTAGTATGTTTTCAAAACGTTGGAAAGGTGGGTGGAAATAAGCTTACTTCATTCAGAGGGATTCTACACCTATTTTCATCAAATGATCAAGTTCCAAAGCTACTACTATACTATACCATCACGCCACATCTCGAGTGGGGTAGGCAGAGAGGGTGGAACACTTTTTAGATCTATCTCTGCATACTTATTTTGCTTCCTCCACATTCATACAATTTCTCACACATGCACACCTGTTTCTTTTATTCAACAGCCGGCCGTCTTTGAGAATTTGATCCAAGTGATCTAACCACATATTTCTTAAATATATGTATGTGCTTTCTCACACTTTCACATTTAGGCAAATATATTCTATTCATTATCCATTCGCTCCACATGTCATTTAATTATTCTTATGATTTTTTAATTTTTTTTAATTAATTTTTTTTTTGTATTTTAAATGTAGAAATGATGTTAAATTCAACTACCACCAAAAATTGTCTGTTGACAAGTTGAACTTTTCCAACAATAGGTCGTAACATTTTCCAGGCAGTGTGGTCATGGTTTAGTGGGCAGGATATCTTCCAAATATGTTAATCATAGAAGTTGTCAAACTTATTGCAGTTAGTTACCTGGTTTATACAGAGTTTCATTGACCACACAAGCCATCTGCACACAGTACCCACAACATACATGTGGATCATTGGAGGGCACATACTCCCACCCGGCTGCACAATCTGTTGTACAAGACTCCAGGCTCTCTGTCTTCACCAACTCATTGTTACTATCTCTGGTGCATGTCACATTCTTACAAGGATCTCCATCTGTCGAGCGCCATGTTGATCCTTCCTGTAAAATAATTAATTTGGAATTAAATTTGAGTTGAAAGTGTGAAGAAACCATGATTTTGAGATAAGCTTGCCCTCTGCATATTGGTTACATTTAATGCAAATATTAATTTTGTAACCAGTATTCATTGAAGAATAACTAAATAAATTTTATAATTACTTGTTTAATACAAGTACTAAAAAATATTTTTATTATTCTTGTTCCCACAAATAAAAACGAAAAACAGAACTGCAATATCTTATCTAAATGGGTACAAAGAAGTAAGTATGATACATCAAAGAATGGAGAACATTGCATACTATATACAGTGATGCTAATAATAAAAAAATACTTTTTCCAGTATAGCAATAAAATAAGTATGCTCCTTGCTAATCTTGGTTTAAACATGTTATGACAGTTTACTATAAAAGAGGGTTCTTAGGCTGTTCTACGGAAATTTTAATAATAAGATTATTGTCTCTCAACTTTATAAAGATTAGAACTAGTCTATGCAGAATAAATATCGATTTTAAGTAAAAAAATTGTTTACTTTGTAGATCTCGCCGTTGACTTTACAAGCGAATGTTGTGACTTTCTTGCAGCACTGTCCATGTACAGGCACCTGCTCTATTACAAATTCATCTTCCATTGTCTCAGGTATAGAGGGACACGAAACTGTCACAGCTTCCACTTGTAACTGAAAAGAAATCCAAATTCAAATCAATTAATAACACAATAATATTATCCTAAAATTCTAAAAAATCTTTTGATGACGATGATGATTCTGGATGATTTAATTTTGCCATCATTCAATAATCTTTAGACTGTCTCATTTCAGTTTGTTTCTGAAGTTTATGACAGGTTAGTAGTCTTTCAGTGGCACTGGTAGATGATTTCATGAAACCGGTTCAGTAATACCAAAAGCCCTATTGTAGAAGTTGGTCTTAGAAGCCGTTAGGCTTAACAAGTCTGTTTAAGGCCAATGGCGACGAGCGCAGTAGCCTAATAATTCAAGAAGTTTATTTGCTAAATGTTATCAAAAGGGAAAAATTCTATAAGATGCCATGGTGCTATTTTATGTATAGCTTTATAGAAGTAAGCCTCTTTCACTACAAATTATTTGGAAAGACGAAATACTCACAGTTCCATTTTTATTGAAGCAGAAGAAATTAGTGCAATGATCTTTGGAAGTCCACTCCTGTCCTATTTTATATTCCTCATCATCAACTACACATGACACTGGCACACACTCACCACAGCAGATCTCGGATGAAGGAGACGGATTATATTTCCAGCCCTAAAAATAACAAAAATTTGTATATCTCCACATTTTGGGAGATCCCAAGATGATATAGATATATATATATATACTGGTGGACATCAAAATTGATTCTCAGGATTTGTATTAATCCAATAATGAAATGTTATATTTTCTAACCTTTTTACACTTCTTGTCACACTGTTTGAGGGTAGATTGTTTTTCCAGAGTCTTGTCTCCCTTGTCAATACATTTGTAAGTCTTACATGGATCCGTCTTAGATATCCAAGTCTCTCCGATATTGTATAACTTGTCTCCCACTCGACATGCGACTGGTTGTAATTTCTTGCAGCACTGTCCTGAGATAGGAATCTCTTCATATTGGAAGTCTTCCTTCATTGTTTTACTGATGATTGGACAAGATATACTGGACGATTGCACTTGAAGCTGAATAATTATTGAAAATTTAGTTACAAAGAAAAAAAAATTGTACCTAGTTAAAGTTTATGAAAAATTTAATTCTGAAATAAGACAGGACATAATAAAATTTAAGAGAGGCTATATACATTAAAGAGGAGCTACGAAGTTTTGTACAGAAATAGGAAGAGAAACTAATAAACAGGGCGGAGTCAGATATGAAATGGGAGTGGCCTATTATTACATGGGAAAGTTCAAGTAATAAGTCGATGGATTATTATGTAGAGGCAGGAGGAGTGATGAACCAAATGGGAGGAGTCTGTAATTGATTGGAAGTTTATGGGGTAAGTCTGGGAACAATGGATGAAGTTCTATAAGAAAACGGGAGGAGCCAACCATTGAAAAAGAAAAGTTTCATTAGTATAGAGGACGGATCAATTAGTAATAAATGAGCAGAGCCTGGTATGGAATTCGGATGGGCCAAGAAACAAGGTGTCATAGTCACGTGTATGAAAACAGCAGGAACTTTAAATACATGGAAGTAGTCTTGTATGGCAATGAAAGGGACATTAACCTACATAAATGAGCTACTTAAAAAATAAATAATTTGAGTTACTAGTCTACACATGGAAGAATAAAATAAAAATGTGTAAACGAGCATGTTTGTTGGTGGATTCAAATAACCATTTTACTTACCACTCCATTTTTATTTAGACACGAGTATTTGGTGCAATAGTCTTTTGAAGACCACTCTTCTCCGATGGCACGTTCTGTATTATTCACCACACAAGCATAAGGGACACATTCTCCACAACAAATTTTGTTGGGCTGTGTAGGAGGGATGTATTTGAAACCCTGAAAAAAATATGAATATAATAAATGAACTGAAGTGAATTTCACAATATGTGTATCAGCATGAAATTCAATAATCCAACTAGAAATTTAAGACATATGCAAAAACTATGTGCACTTTATATTTCACCTTTATCATAAACTATACAATGGTTTATCATAAAACTGTGCAGCCAAAAATGACCTACGATTTTTATAAACCAAATTAATAAACTCACCTTTTTACACTTTTCTTCGCAGTGTTTTACAGTAGATTGTTTCTCCAAAGTGCCATCATCTTTAAGAGAGCAGGTATAGTTGACACAAGGGTCCGTATCTGATTTCCAAACCTCTCCTATTTTGTAGACCTTCTTACCAACTTTACAGGCTACAACCTTTATTTTCTTACAGCACTGATCTTCCTGAGAGATCATTTCAATTTCAAAGTCTTCTTTCATGCTGTCACTTACAGCTGGGCATGAGACACTCACAGCTTGCACTTGAAGCTAAAAAAATCATCAGATAAAAACAGAAGTTATATATATTATATTTCATTGTTAGAATTCTCTTCTCTGGTAAGTAAAAGTTATGTGAAATGGGAGAAGTAATACATTATATGAGAGGATTGAGTAAAAAAAATGAGCAGGGTCTTGTGCAGAAATGTGAGGAGAAAATATTGACAAAAGTACAAAGTTTTATAAAGTCAGATAGCGAATGGGTGGAGTCATCATATAAATGGGAAGGTCTTCAAATATATGGGAGGGGTTTTAACTATGGGGGAGGAGTTAGCTTACAATTAGGTAGGACTTTAAAATATTGGAGGGGTTATTCCTTAAGAGGTGGGATACTGAAATAAATTAAAAGGTCTTCAAACTTATGGGGGGAGTTAATAAAATAAAAATATTTTAAAATCTTACAGTTCCATTCTTATTGAGACAGAAGTAATTGGTGCAATGATCTTTGGATGTCCACTCTTCTCCGATTTTGTGTTCTATTCCATTAGCAATGCAAGCGTGAGGTAAGCATTCTCCACAACAGGTCTGATCAGGTTTGGCAGGTGCAGAATACTTCCAACCCTAGATATAAAAAAAACAAATAAAATAAATAATAAAAAAATTAAATCTTTTTCAGAAAGCATCATTTCTCAAGGAATCAAAGTAACAGCATTTTTACAAATTACAAGATAAATCATTTGATTGTTGACCTGTTTACACTTCTTATCACACTGCTTTGTGTTGCTTCTCTTCTCCAATGTTCCATCCTCTTTAGAGGCACAAACATATGAGACACAGGGATTTGTGGTGGACTTCCATTCCTCACCAATCTGAAATACAAATTGGAAACATTACATCAATGCTACTTTGAATTCCCTATGCAAACTCCACACAATACATCACACTTGTAAATGTGAGTTTTTCTATTTTGCAGTACATATATGTATTTCTAAAATGATAATGCTTAATATTATTGCTTCAAAGCATTATTATATAAAACAAATAAGAAAGAAGAAAAAATTACCTGATACTCTTTCCCTTTATGTTTACAAGCTGTATATTTTGGTTCTGGACAGCATTTAAACGGTACTCCTTGAGACTCAATGACAAAGTCTTCTGTAGATGAAATAGGGGGGCACATAGTGACTGAACACACTGCTCTCATTATACTCTTTGTGACGGGAGCTTTAACATCTATTTCTCCGCTTGATCCACCAACTTTCTTACACGTACACGACCGACATGGGCCATCTAACCATTGAGCATTGAGCTAGAAAGATACAAAAAGATATTAAAATTTTTAGATTACCTTTTTCAAACTTATTCTTATTTATTTAATGATAAACAAAATACAAAAATATTAATACATAATGGCGTCTCTTCTCCCGTGAAATTTTTGTCTGTTCTGCATAAAGGTAAATATATAAGAAAAATCAAATACCCAAATTAAATTTAAAAATTACCCACACAAAAAAATCATCAATAACTTCACTCAACAATAAAAAAAAAAAACAAAAAAGGAATTGATGCAATAAAACCCCAACCCTGAGACAAATCAGATCAATCACAACCGTTTATGATGTATTACTTAACTTAAACACAAAAAAATCACAAATATGTTGACTGTATTGCCATAATAAACCTACCTACTTAAGGAAGTGTCAATATTTATTTAAAAATGGCGACACATAGATTCAAACTTTTTTTGTTTTTCGTGTCTACACATGAAATTATCTCAAAATGTTCTGATAGGAAAGAAGTTTATTTAGAGGGTGATTTTTATATCACTAAATAATGTTAATTGTCTAGGTTTGTAAAGAGAATATAAAAACAACTAAATAAGTATGCAAAAGAACTAACAAAAAGAAGAAGATAAATATAAAACTTACAATCTTGGGAATAGTTTCAGTTTGTTTTCGTTTTATTTCTCCGCCACTTGGTGATGATTCATACTCCATATCATAAAGGCACTTGTCTGAAGGAGGCTCTGGATATGTAAAAGAAAACAATATGCCTTATTTTTTGAAAGATCGAAAAAACATCATCAACATGAAATATATATCATCATTTTGAATTGAAAATGATGATGAACTGAAGAATTTCCATCTAAAATTGTGTCACCGTTTATTTTTAAACTTTTTATTAAGTACACAATCCACGGCGTGAGCCTTTTACATGTTCAAGAATAAACAATACACAAATAAAATATCTCATTCACAACACAGTTGGAAAACAAGAATTAACAAAACACAAAAGGGAATCATTTCATAACAATAATAATTTAAGTCAAATCCTAAAATATTGGAGTGTCAGTACAGAATGTCAATGAAATGTTTAGTATTTAATATGTCAAGAATTAAAATTGCAATAATGTAGGAGATGTCATGTAGATAGAAGAAAAAAAAATCTAATCTAAAGGAAATGATACAAAGAATCAAAATGTCATAAGAATAATTAATGTCATATATAGTTAAAATGTCAAAATGTCTGTAATGATTTAAAATGTCAATAAATTAAACAGAAAATTGTTAATTACAATTTAAATTATCAATGATGTGACGTTACCAGATGAAGAAATAATCAAAAAATAGTAGGTACACAGATATAATATAGATAAAAAAAAGTAAAACAAAACACAAACACTCTTCGAAATGCCCATTGTTAGTTATACATTGAAATAATTTATAACGTCATGTTTATATTTAGGTAAACTGTCGGCAAAAATGTCTGTAGGTATCATTACTCACCAGATTACCCAGTCTGTGGATTCGAACCATAGGAGAGTAAAATGTGTAATTGTTCCTAGTGATGGGATCTCGAAACAATACAGTCTGTTTGGTACTTTTGGTAGGTATGTTAAATTGAATAAGTTCAATCAATTCGGGAGAGTCTATTTCTCCTCTGAGAAGTTTATGAAGGAAGCATTTAATTGTAATATATTATTTGAAGAAAGCAATCAACACGCCATACAAACATTTTAAATTTTTAAAATGGCAACAATTTGCAGATTATAAGTAACACACATCTATAAAAAATTGCAGAGTAACTCTTGTTTGGTGGTTTGAGGAGAAATCAATTTTATTGTGCAATTTGAATGATGATATGTAAAATAAACATATAATTTCAAATACTTCTGATTTCAATATGCCAATTGATTGAGGATGATTTTGATAGTGATATTGATCTGTCAAGCTTTTTTTTAGTATAGACAATTTGAACTTTCCATTTGCTTAGTAATAAATTAAAAAGACAAAAGGTTCAAGACATTATATAAGATGACTCACCACATGTGTACTGTGGACAGCATACTTTTTCCTTGTGATACGGTTTTGCTTTATGATATTTAGGACACTCGGGCGGTTTAGGACAAGTCTCAGGTTTGCAGGTAAGCTGAACTTGTGGACAGCAACCAGAATGATCTATGGTTCTCTTCATGCCTGGTTCTAGTTTCGTTTCGTTTTCTGGTGGAATTGGATCGCATTCATCCGCAGGTTTGCATTCTGAAATTTAAAATGTTATAAGCATGATACATTCTAATACCAAGATTAATTAACACCTATCTATACCATCGCGGCAGCCAGAAAGCTAACTGTATGTTATGAACATGTAGGTTGTTTTCTCTATACCATAAAAAATAAGACATTCAGGATGGATGGCACTACACCTCATTACCAATTTTTTTCTGGGGGCTCCATAAATTTCAGATTATAAAGAAGAACAAAGTTTCTTGTAAAAATCTAATAACCTAACTAAAAAATTGAAGATATTATAAAATTACTTACGGCATATAAATGTGGGACATTTGACAGCGACTGTTTCCAGTTTCAAGACCTGACCAAATCCACATTCTATCTTGATGGGCTCATCACAAGGTTCAAGTGTCTCTGTTGGTTTAGGAACTGAGAGAAGAAAAACAAAAGTTATTAATATTAACATGAACATATTCTAAAATAAAATCTATCCCATTATAGGATAACCAATTCGTGGTATGGTCAAAAATATATTTAATAAAAATTAAATGGTAGGTCTCATAATAAAAATATTTAGACTAGTCAAACAAATGTTTATGTTTACATATTTATAGCATTTTTTTTTTAAATATTCATCCTTTTTTAGACACCAATCTAGGTTTGTTTTAAATTATAATACACTCAAAAATGTTTTTACAGATAAATAAAACGCTTGTGTTGTGAAGCTGGATAAGGTAGACAGTAGAATTCAAGTTCATAACTACTAAATTAATAGTCTTTTTCAATTTGTCAGTTGCATTGAACGCTCCTTATAACAAAAAAGAAATGAGTTGGTAAATGAATGAGAGAGATAAAATAAAACTCACCGCATATGAATTCAGGACAGCATTGTCCCGGTGCCTTGGCTATCTGTTGCTCCACCTGCCCCTCGGGACACACCATTACAGTGGCGCATGATCTCTCCACGCACGACACTCCTCCCTTCTTGCCGCATGTGCATGTGGTACATTCATCCAGATTCCAAGTGTCTCCAACGTAATGTCCGTGATCGTCGCAAGGGAAGCATTTGTGGTGTTCAATACATTTGCCATTCACAGGAACCTATGGATATGAAAAATAGTTTAATAAATAAATAATTATTTAAAATGAAAAACTTTTGTAATTCCACACACATAAGTGATATTATTACAATATGGCAATTAGCAGACGATTAGGTTATTATTATTATTATTAGTTGGAAGAGATTACATCTTTAAGATAAATTCACCCTCCATATATTGATTATATGTATTTCTCTATGAGATTGTTTGTAATAAATGTACAGCAAAAATTAATGAATAAATAATAAATAAATAAATTATTAACAGCACTTACTGATAATATTCTGATTTTAATGATTGTATAGTACTTGGAATAACTTTGTGAAAGTTCAATTTAATAGAATTAAAATAGCTTTAAAATAAAACACTGTATTACTTTCACTATGAATAATATTTGACTCAGAGGCCTTTCGGGTAGACACCCATCATCAGTGAGTTTTTATTAGGAACAATAATAAAAACTCCTAATAAAATCCTTATAAAAACTCACTGATGATGGGTGTTTACCCGAAAGGCCTCTGAGTCAAATATTATTCATAGTTAAAGTAATACAGTGTTTTATTTTAAATCTATTTTAATTCTATTCTGATTGTGATAATTCAAATCAATGTTTTGTATGTTTGTATCTCTTATAATTAATTAACATTTCAATCCATGAAAATACTAAAATTTGACTAGCCAAATAGATAACCAGTAACAGCAATTCTTCACTGTGATTGGTCTAAAAATCATAACAATTCTATATTCTAATTGGTCAGATAAATAGCCAATAATATTCATTCAACGTCCTGATTGGTCAAATGAACAACCAATAATAATCATTCTATACATTAATTGGTCATTTGAGTAACCAATAACATTGATTCTTCAGCGGTCATCGTGATTGGTCAAATTAACAACCAATTACACTGATCCTTCATTGTGATTGATCAGATAGTGCCCATACTAAATCATGTTACACCTAATTGGTCGATTAAATAACCAATAACATTGATTCTTCACCTTGATAGGTTAAATAAGTGTTCTATTTTCTAGTTAATCAAATGAGTAACTAAAAATAGCAACACTTCATCATGATTGGTTGAGTATATAACCAATCGAATTGCAAATATTAAGCATAATATTTCAAATGAAAATTTACCTTTCCAGTGGGACAGAAGCAGCCTTCAGTCTTTGGTCTATTACACAGCGCTGGCTTTTTGGTATAGTTGTGATAATTTTCACACGTTATCTGACATCCCAAACCACAGGATTTGTACAAGAAGCCATCCTCACTGTAATTCATAAATACGTTTGATGTTACATAAATATAATGAGGATATAATTTTTTACTTTTTACTGTCACATTGTTTAAGATACAATTATACACATTTTTGTTTTTTTTTGTTATTTTGGTTTTTGCATCTTCGCTCAACCCTTTGAAGGAAATTAATGCTTAAGATGACTGGGAAAGGTGGCGGGTGGCCACGTGAAATGGGAGACAACTATTAACGGCTATAGCGGCCCATAAAGTCAAACAATTTGCAGACCCATCATAAACGAGGAGCAGTCCTGTTGCGAATGTGACAACGTGTGTGCCTATCCAGAATCGGCTTTCACATTCACCTTAGATGGCACCGTCGGCAAGACATACAACGCCATTCACTCTAACAATAATACTCGTCAACGGGTGCAAAACATTATAACTATTATTATTATCTTCGCTCATCATAGCTGCAAGACAGGGGTGGAACCAATACTTGTGCAACATGTAGTAGCTTATAAACTAAAATATAACATAAAATAATAATATTTATTTTTTCTTTGCAGAACAGATGATGAATTCATAATAAATTATTAATTACACAGTATAATTTGTTTATAACATAGATTTTCATTTAACTTACAAGAGTTTCTTGAAAAGAATTCATTACCTACATAAATCGAATAAGACACTTTATATAATACGAACAATGGGGCTTGCCACGCATTCTGAATCTCATGGTGCAACAAGGTTAATTTGCATGTCTATGGGTTCATTGGATACATTATTTGTGTGAGATATAAAATAGATACTCACCATTTGTATGGACAGAAATCGTCCCTTCTCCAATCAAGACATATACCAGCTCTAGCACATTCTCTGGCATAGGCCTCCAAGCCGACACACAAGCCCAACTGCTTGGTAGTGGAGCAGAGATCTTGCTGGCAGGAAACTAAGAACGGTGTGGGGTCCACAACAGGGTGACACTGAAACAACAATAATTATAATTGTAGAGAAATTTTATGAAATCATGGAATGATGTTGGTCTCCCACTATTTTCCGTAAGTCTTGAAATAAGAGTGTTCTAAAAAAGGTAGGTGTTCAAAAAATAAAGACATTTTACATCTGAACTTCAGCAATGAGATTTGCCACCAATCCTGAATGTCTTAACTTTTTTGTTAGCATGGAGAGGACAACTTACATGTTTATTATATGCAGCTGGTTTGCTGGCTGTAAAAGAAGCCATTCTATTTAAATATAGATGATTTTTACCTTTCCAAATTTATGATTGTCCATAATCTTAAAGCAAGGATCCTGATCAGGAGGCAGTGGCCAACATTCATTAGCCGGTTTCTCCACACAGTTCTCTTCGTGAATATCTAATTTGTTCAACAATTTATGTGGAGCTCTCCAGCCGAGACCGAATTTCCTGATCGCTTCGTCCGTTACTCCCAAGTCGTTATCAGGGTCTCCGTCACAATTACCGCAAAGACCTTCAGTGTTGTCGCTGTACAGCATTGATGGAACACGAACTGTGAACGCCATGTTGTGGAAAATGGAAGATACCTAAAAAGAAATGAATAAATAAATTTATTATGAAAATAATATTAAATTATATTTCTTAGCCTTATCTTCAGCCCGTGTCCATGATACAGATAATTTTTTGAGAAAATTATATATACTTAGGCTATTAGTACATTATTCACTTCTTTGATAATGTATACAGAGATGCTATGATTAATTTCCGATTGGAATGTACCTAATTAAAGAAAAGATTTTTTGGCAAAACACTCCATTTGCTTGAAGTACCATTAAAAATAAAAGAAACAAAATTCAGGTTTGTTATTGTGTAGAAATCAATCCTGATTGATTTTCCAAATTAAATAAAAATGGCAAATTCATAATAAGCAGATCGATAAATATATGAGCTCACAATAAATTAAACCAATTTCATGTGGTACATATTAATGAATTACAGATAAAGTTACTACATTATTGCATCATCATTGCAATTTGCATCATATCAAATTGTTCTATTTTTCATGTTATGAAAAAGCAAATGAAATTATTTAACCTATGTTTGAACATTGCCACTAATTAAGCAAGCCTGACAAAATAATAGCACTCACCTCTAATTGGGCAGAAGGAATCAATAGTGAGATGTCTTTCCCAGAAATTAATTGAAGTTGCAACCATTTCTTATTGACAGGGAAGTATTGCACTTTCAACCCATCAATAATGACATCAAACTGAAAAGAAATAAAACAAAATTAAAGCTGGTTATATACCTTCGAAATTTTGTAGCCATAAAATATTTGCTTTAGAATTCTGTGTTCTAAATTCAAATAGTATGTTTTTTGAATTATATTTTTTCCTTATTTTATATTCAGATTTACATTTTGACAAAATGAATAATATACAAGAGATTCTAATGGTGTAAGACAAATGTATCAAATACAAATTCTTCCTACAAGTTTTCATATTTAAAAAACAATCAATTTCAAAAACATTGATATTTAAATATCTACATTTCTATGAAGAAATAAAAATTGTGATATATTTTTTACAATAAGTTTAATTTCTCTAGTCTCCCACTCTTTTCCTTAAGTTTTCAAGTGTCCTGCACAAGGCATATATTTGTCAGATATCACATATAAGACATAATCAAACCCCTTTAATTTATGAGCGACGAGATACATGCCATCCATCTTGTATATCATAATTATTACAGCTTGTAGAGATAAATTTGTATGTTCATCAAATGGAGCATTTAGTTCGCTGGCTGTTCCAATTCTAGGAGATGATGTGATGGTACAGTATATAAATAATTATATTTATGTTGGTATCCTTACCTCGACGTCATTAGTTTTCTGTATATGCAACACATGTCCATCATGAACAATGTGTAGAGCCACTGTACAAATGGCTTCAGGATCGTGTGGACATTCTCCATTTGTGATGAACACTTGGAAGGCATGATTTCCATCCTTACTCTTGTCTCGAGATGCGATGTAGGTACAGTTTCCATTGAATGTGAAGTTTCTTCGATCATATGTCACATACTGAGGTTTTCCATAACCATCACAGACACCTGAAAGAATATTTTTTAAGATGAATTTATAAATTATGTTAGAGTTCGTTGGTAGCCTGGAGGTAGAGTCTCGGCCTCGTGAACATGGGGTCTGTGGTTCAATACCAGGTGCCGGCAGACTCCCCTTTCACGACACAAGCTTTTAGTAGCTTGCTGTGAAAGGTGTATAAGGTTGTATTTGGGTTTATAACAAAACCCAGATATATCTTTTTAAAAAAAAAATGTGGAGACAGAGTAAGTTAGCAGTCTGATGTTGCACAGAATTTTTCAATCAGTAACTATTTCAAATTAGGTAATATTGATTTAAAGCAAACAAATTTGAATTTAATATTTCTCGATAGGTGAACCTCATATTGTGATAATGAGAATGGCGGAATTGGTGAATGTTGTCCATCGACACTTAGACTAGCCTAGAGCTAGTTGGTTAGTGTTCGGATGCCTTTTGCAATCCTTACAATTAAATTTTGCGCAATGTTACATTGTGAATATACAGTTCTCCAATTGAAATGTCTGGTTTTTTCATGAACAAAAAAATTGTGAATATTTTAAACTGATGTTAATGTAGATTATAAATATAAGTATTGATTCATGATGAATTACTATTGCTATCACATAAATACTGGATTTGTTTACACATCATTTTAAATTGAATTGAATAGAGGAAGCATGTTTTCATCCTGTGTTCACAAGAGGAGAATAATTTGGGAATAAAACTAAACAACATTCACCAATTGAGAGAACACCATTTTTGTGAATATACATAAAAAAAATAATGTTACTTACAATCTCTGCACTCAGTTGGAGGCACACAATTATTTCCTTTTTTGACAAGACCTTCTGGACAGAAACATCCTGAGAAGCAGACACCAGAGGTGGTTGGACAAGGGTCCTCATCTTTCAAGTTGCTGCAGGAGATCTCACACTGCCTTCTGAAGCAGTCGTAATGAACCAGAGGTGCAGGACAGGAGACGGCTATAAAAAATATTTTTGCATTAATATAATTTATTTCAAAGATCATTTTGTGAAATTATTTTAAAAGTCAACAATTTAATTTCAACTAGCAACTATGATAGACTATCTCAAATAATTCATTTAATTTTTTTTATATATATTGCTTGATAAAATAAATAAATAAATAAAAAAAAATTATCATTATTTTCATGAAAGTCTTTCGTTTGTCCAATGGTTCTTTGAAAGAAAAATATAATGATAAGAATTATAAAAATAAACGCAAACTTTGTGTATTTTCACTGAAATTTCATTGTTATTCTAATGTTTTTAAACTAATTGAGAAATTGGTTATTTCCAGAAGAAAATGTACACTTTTCGACATGAATATTGATTGCTTTTGAAGTAAAAAAAAAATACATACGACAATTAATTTCTGCCCTCCATCCTTGTAAATTAACAGTCTGATCAGCTGCCTGACATGAAGTGACAAACGATTGTAGAGATTCACACAGACATGCTTTGCTGCTACTCTTTAGGATGGAAGTACTTGTGTTACTCGGCAAGTCTTTACTCTGCATACATTCACATACAGTCTCCAGACATCTCGAGCGACTCTGATCTATGTCTACTGATGCAGCACAGCCGGAGAAAATCTTTTCACTGTTGGTAAAATAAAAGAACATTATTTTTAAAAATATTTTATTGAAATAACATTGATAATTAAGAGTTTTATTTGAGCGTATTCAAAAATGTTAAATGTAGGTACTTTACACAAGATAGATATCGAGAAGAGCCTGACAATTTCTTGATCAAAGTAGTCAAATATGGTTTGCAATTTTTTGTATGAGGCAAATAACAAGGGAATAAAAAAAAGTCTTTCTGGAACGAAAACTTTGGATGCTAAAAAAAAATCTTTTGACGTATAAGTTGCATCCGAGAACTTTTGCAACAAAATAGAAATTTAAGATTTCTTATTACTTGGGTATTTTGTTAAAAATACAAGGCGGATTGCGAGCCGCAAGTTCTGCAACCCATGAAAAAGACTATTAATGTGTTGTTGGAGATTTATTTTGATTCTAAAATTGGCCCTTGTGGTGGTTTTTCAATAAAAGGGCGCATTTATTTTAAAACAAATTATTCAGATTATTATTATCTAGTATTTCTAGAGCATCAATTTAACATTTCTATGATACTAGATTAAAATCTCTAATTTAAATATAATTAAAAACACGATATATCTCACTTGATACTCTTGCACATTTCCCAAGCTTCATTCTGCAAGTTAATTGGGCACGTCTTTGCTTCGCATACCTCCGGAGACTCCTTGTGGGCCCAGCTGTCTCCAAACTCTTCTGTAGACTGAGCTGGAGTACCATCGGGTTTTCTTCTATCATCTGAAGCATCCTCATTGAAGAAACCACATAATCCATCCACTCTGCCATATAGTTTACCAGCGACCTATAAAATTTTAATATACTTATTATAAAATTAATTCATTCTTATACTGCACATACTTTATCAAACTAATTCTGTTTTAAAACTTAAAACCCAATTTCGCTCTAAAAATACTTAATGTAAAAATATGATGTATTTTTTCAAACTTATATAAAGTATATATCATTGGGAGCAAAAAAAAGGTCCTCTCTAGTAACAAAGAATTTAAAATGGTCCCTGATAAAAAATAGGAAACATTGTATAAGACTAAAACAAAACAAAACTCACCCCAATTCTAACATTCCTCTTGCTATCATATATAACCCAGAATCCGTATTTTGTAGATATGTAGAAGAGCGTATCACCAAGTCTGGATATAGCAAAGGTCTGTGTTTGGAAGCCTATCTTCCTTGTCTGATCCACAGTGTAGTGATATCCATTATATTCAACAGTCAGGTCGGGTCTAAATCTAACTTGATCTGATTCTTGTGAAATTAAGAGTTCATTCACGCATACATTCTTTGTGCAATTTTTTTGAACTGTAACAAAAATGAAAAGTAAATAATAATAAGTCAGTTTTATATTAAAATATAAGCATCTATGTCATATCATCTCCCAGAATTAGGGCTACAGGAAAACTCTTTTCTTTTTTTTTTTTTTTTTAAAAAAGATATATCTGGGTTTTGTTATAAACCCAAATACAACCTTATACACCTTTCACAGTAAGCTAAAAGCTTGTGTCGTGAAAGGGAAGTTTGCCGGCACCTGGAATCGAACCGCGGACCCCTTGTTCATGAAGCCGAGACTCTACCTCCAGGCTACCGACGAACTTTTGTTGCATATACTTTTGATACAGCTAGAAGCAACATCAATAAATTATACTTATTAAAAATTTATTTTTATTTATTTATTTAAACATGACGGCTAATGCCTTTTACATAAAATCATAGTATAGAATCTTACACACAGTTCATACAATATACAAAGAAAAAAAAAACATTAATAACAAATTAAAGACTTGTTTTTGATAATCTCAAATATTCATCGAATACCCTCCCTTATAATAAACAAAAGCTTATAAAGTGGTGTTGGCTGACAGCAGAATTTGAACCACAAACCTTTACTATCGGGTTACTGACACCCTCATTACATATGGTAAATTGACTCCCCTTTCACGACACAAGCTTTTAGTAGCTTACCGTGAAAGGTGTATAAGGTTGTATTTGGGTTTAAAACAAAAACCTAGATAGGTATATCTTTTTTTAAAAAAAAAAATCTACTTGTAGGAGATTCCGGAATAAAACATATAGATTTTAAGAAAATATTTGAATATTAAGATAAATTGGGTTAATTGGAATAGATCGCGCTTTTGCAATAAACTCATCCTCTGTATATTGATATGAATGTTAGTACAGTAAAGAATAAACAATTAAATATTTTCAAAGATATACAAAAATTTCCATTACAAATGAAATAGAAAGAAATAACTTACGTGTGACGTCCCATGTGTTTGAGTCAGCATCTCTTGCTAGGATATGATTGCATATATCATACTGGAACTCTGTGCCGTCAAATGTATTGAAGATACGACAAGTCACATTGCATACAGCGTCACGTCTTGGTGGAGGTGAACAGGAATACCTATAATCAGAATATATTTGTATTTACTGACCTTTTTTTGTTCACGTTCGACATTGACACAATTACACCTACTTTCTTGTTAAATCCTCACAATAATTAAACAACTGAATGCCACATACTGAAAAATGATCCTTTTTTGTATTTTGCATCTCACCTTGGACCACCAAATTACACTTACTTGGGACAATCATATTCATCCAATTCCTCGTTATCCATTGAGATTGTGTAGTCTGGTGGACACTTAGGTGCTGGGCAAGGTGGCAAGGTAGGTTTGATTCCACCTTTCTTGAAAGGAGGTGGAGGTCGTGCCGAGACACATCTCCACTCTATGCACTCTTTCTTTGCAGGAGGTTCTGCCTTCTTGGGCATCTCAAGGGATGGACGAGAGATGGGTACTTTGACTGGTTGATAATATGAAGATTTGACACCTTAAAGAAAAACAATATGAACAGTGAGTCCATTTTAAAGAATTTTTTTTCCATGCACAGATAGAAGATAAAAATCTGTTGTAAAAAACCTATCAATGTGAGGTTTGCGGTAATTTGTTCTGAAGATACATCATGTTATGTCATTTGACCAAAACTACAAACGAGTATATGTTTCAATATTAAAAAAATGACTTCAAAAAATCTTTGTCTATAGAATTGTAGGATTATTGTTTTTTGTAAAATATAATAAGCCAAAAAAGATTTCAAAATTTTTAACCTATAGATTACCCAATCAATATGCTGACTTGGTTTTGAGTAGCCGAAAGTCCTAGAAGCAGTAAAAATGGACAGGAGTTTCTGGAAAAAATACTTAGGCTTCCAATTCAATTAGGACAGGGGCAAAAGATGTATACTAGTAATTTCAAACCTCCTTTAATTGATGTCTTTGTTGATCCTAAATTACTGCTGCCACCCCTGAAGTATTTTTGATATCCCTTCCTTCCTGATTTAGTCGGTTGAGCAAACAGAGAATCTGATGTCACTTGTCCGTCATTCATAAGTTCCAAGTTCTTGTAAGTTGGTCTCTTTTCCACTACTTTGTAGCCGGTTGGACAAGTTGGGATGGGACATTTCTTCTCTTCAACTGCAAAAAAATGTAGGTACCACAAAAATTAATATTTTCATAACCCTAGTTAGTTGACATTTATATGTATTCAATGTTTTACCTATTCTGTGCATCTTATTCAACCTTTGAACGCTAAAAGACGTATTTTGCGAAATTTTAAAAATACTTTTATGTTAATTGCAACAACTATATTTGTTTACCAAATAAAAATAAGCGCTGACTATATTATACTTATTACACTTATACATACATATCGGTGTACGTGATACAGGGTGTATCGGGATGACTAGTCCCTTCGACAAATCGATGATCACGCCGCGATCACCGGTGGAGACTCTGCATACTGGACTCAAAACGCCCAGAAAAGAAGAGGCTCAAAAAAAGGAAAGCGAGGAAATGCTCCTGGAATACAGGGGGCGAATAAATTCCATAAAAGCTATGTTGAACGAGGGCAAAGGAAAGCTGTCGGCATCAAATAAGGATTCTATAATTGAGGAATTGGAGTTCATGCATGATACGTTTGTGTCGGTTATGATAACAAACTCTGGAATGAGAGGTAAGGTGTCTGCCTTGAACCAGGTGGTGCAAAACTTTAGCAAGGAGAGTGACACAGAATACCCTGTAGCTGAACAACAAGCGACGAGTCATGCCTCGCTGAGGTATTCTCATCCGGGTACTGAGAGAGGATACTCTATTATTATTCGTTCTGTTGACAACCGGATGACTCCTGATGAGGTGGAAGAGCTCATAAAGAGGAACCTTAATGTAGCTTCACTTGGCGTTGCGGTGACTCGAGTGAAGAAGATGCTGCGGGGCAACTACCTGATCGTAACATGTCCTAGAGAAAATGATGCAGAATTACTAGTGAAAATGATCAACGAAAGATTCTCTAAACAAATTACAGCTGAAAAATTAAAAAAGAAGAAACCACTTATCATGTTAATGGGAGTTTTATCTAACTATGAGGTTGAGGATCTATTCACCGATATCCAGGCCCAAAATCCTGACCTTAGGGACTCAATCGGGCCTGATGACATGAAAATGAAAAAGATTGTAAGACTGAAACACAGACGAGATGAGGTGCACCTGCTGGTGGAGACCGCACCTCAGGTGCGACGACTACTCACTTCTAAGAAAAAACTATACATAGGGTACCAAAGGATCAGCGTGAAGGATGCGGATCCAGTGATGACTTGCTACCACTGTCTGGGGGCTGGACATTCATCGGTGTCTTGTCTAAGAAAAACGGAGCCCCCCACATGCTCGCATTGTTCGGGGGGACACCACCTCAACGAATGTGATAAAAAGAACAGACCTCCTGAGTGTATAAACTGCAGAAAATATGCAGAAAGAATGAATAAGACAGTTGATACGAATCACAGTGCCATGGACAGGCAAAAATGTGGCTACTATCTGTATAGGCTAAAACTGGCTCAAGAAAAAATAGACTACTGACTCATCATGGCAAAGTATCTCATTATGAAAATACCCTACCTTGAAATTTACGGCAATGATTATTGTGTACCTACGTGTATTGTTAGTTATAAAGGGTTTTTCAACAAGGACTTTGTTTTTTAAAACAAAATAAAACAAAAAAATTTGATGAAGATGATTAAATTTTTTATTGAATTACAAAGAGAAAAGTTTGGCAATTATGCATGAAAAATGATATCTGACAAATGTCCACCACGAGCACGCTGACAGATGTCGATTCTTTCATCAAAGTTTTTAATCACTTTTTGGCAAAATGGCGGGACTATTTCGCTAATCACATCACGGATTTTGAGTTTTAAGGCTGCAATCGATTCGATTGGCTCCGTATAGACTCTGTCCTTAACATAGCCCCACAAAAAATAATCCAGTGGCGTTAAATCACACGATCTGGCTGGCCACTTAACAGCTGAGTTTCGTGAAATCATGCGATCGGGAAATTTGGTTTGCAATAAATTGATCGTTTCATTGGCTGTGTGACATGTGGCACCGTCCTGTTGAAACCACATGTCAGTGATATCCACGTCATCAATAATAGGCCAAAATTGAGTTGTCAACATCTTGCGATAGCGTGATCCATTGACCATTACCGCATTTCCAGTCTCATCTTCGAAAAAAAACGGCCCAATCACGCCTCCAGACCACATAGCGCACCATACAGTGACACGCTGAGCATGCAACGGCTTCTCAATAATTGCTCTAGGATTTTCAGAAGCCCAAATGCGGCAATTTTGCTTGTTGACGTACCCTGACAAGTGAAAATGGGCTTCGTCTGAAAAAATGATTTTTTCAGAAAAACCAGCGGGTTGTTCCTGAATGAATTGAGCGAATCTACGGCGATTTGAATGGTCGTTCGGCTTCAATTCCTGCACCAGTTGAACCTTGTAAGGCTTCAAAGCCAAATCCTTACGCAAAATTCGCCATGTGGTGGTTTTGGATAACCCCAATTGTCGAGAACGTCGAGGAATTGACAAATTTGGATCTGCTTCAACACTGTGGCTCACGGCTCCGATGTTTTCAGTTGAACGACCCGGTCGTACACGCGTTGGTGTTAACACATTTTGTATCGAGCCTGTCGACTCAAATTTAGCGACCAAATTCTTAATAGCGGTCTCAGAAGGACGATTATGTTGTCCGAAAATATCACGAATTTGACGAAATGTCACTTTAGCAGAACCACCATTTTCATAATGGATTTTAATTATTTTAATGCGATTTTCAAGCGAAATTGAATTCATTGCAACAATTGCCAATGCATCCACTACTAGTATTGTTCAGAATCTGACTATTCGTTCTTATGTATTCGTTCTTCAACTTAACTCGAAGAACTAAATCCTCAATGCCAAATCTGTTCGGTCTTTTTCGTTCTTTTGGGAAAAATTACATTAAAGTACTATATTTTCAAAGAAACTAAGGTTTAACATCGCGTGGCAAATAAACACGAACGAGATTTAAATCTTCGTGTGTGTTTTTTTTTTGGAAAAAAAACCTTAAGATACTCTATTTTCAAAGATACTAAGGTTTCATATTGCGTGTCAAACGTTGAGAACGAGATTCTTGGATTTAAATCTACGTGTTATTATTTTGGAAAAAACGCCATTGGAGTATTCTATTTTCAAAGGAATTAAGGTTTTATATCGCGTGTCAAATGTAACAAACATGATTCAAAGATTTAAATCTTTGTGAAGTTGTTTTGGTAAAAATACCATTAGAATACTCTATTTTCAAAGAGACTAAGGTTTAAAATCGCGTGACAAATTCCACGAACGAGAACGAATGTTAAGAACGAATTGTTTTGAAGAACGATGTCTCAAGTACCGATTCCTGAGAAAGAACTGGATTTACCAATACTATCCACTACGAATACGTCAAAAAATTAAATGTCAAAACTATCATGTTGCTGGTGTTGCCACAATTAAAAAACAAAGTTCTTGTTGAACAACCCTTTATTAAGATATCGATTTCAGTGAATTCAGTGCTAATATTAAAATGCTGCTATGATGGTGTTAAATTATTATTTTTGTTAATATTAAAATATTGTTACAAATATGATATACTCGTACACTATCGAGTAGGTATTGAGTTTACAGGTTGTGGTGATATTATAATAATGATATTATTATTGGTAATATTGATATGTTGCAAATGTAGTATGTACTATCCACTATGTATTGTGTGTACTGGTGGTTGTTTTATGTTCTTTTGTACTACAGTGGAACTCTGGTATATGATACCTAACAATGTAACTATTTTTATTTGCATGTCTGGTGCGCTCAGAAATGATATTAACCATGATGCATTACTAGCGTTTGTGTTCTTATTAATGAATATTGGATATTATGAAAATCATATGATGAATGGTTGCGAATGTGAATATGAGTATTTGATGTGTTCACGCGCAATTAAGAATGAGTGTAGTGTCTGTATATATATGATAAATGTTTGTTTGACTGGGGCGAGCTGGAGTAATATAGCTCATGTGGTCCTGTGGTATTATTTGTCTTTATTAATGAATGTAGGCTGTTATGTAAGACACGTGCTGAGTGAGTGCGGATGTAAACATGAATTCTTTGTGCACCCATTCATAGTCGTCGGCAAGAATGTCATATCTAACCTTTTGAAAATGATATATTACCGATATTTGCTTAATCACTGTATCTGTTTGTCTGATTGTAGCTTTTTCGACGGTATAATTATATGGCTGAGATTGACATTGGTTACGGTGGTACTATTGTACCTTTTACATGGAGCTGTGCGGGCACTCTACTGCGTGCTGATTGGTGTGAGGTATCTTATGGAACATAAACGCTATGCTGAGTGTATGGTAAGAGAATGGCTTTACTACAAAAGGTTAACGTGTTCCCGTGAACGATGCATAGTTGATTTGGTAATATTTGCTTACTGCGTGCCATCTTCTTCCCGTGTGAAGCCTGATTTGTGTTGTGCTCCGGACTACTATTGTCGGCACTCGTATGCATTTGCTATGATATACATTTTTATATTCGGCTACTATATATACATAGATAATATGGATATAGTACTATTCAACAGATTGTCGATTTCAGTTATACAAGATGATCATAATTGCTGTTATTTGCTTGTAAATTATAAACGGCGATTTTTTGTTCGATAACATAGATAATACATATAAAATAGATGAATATGTATGTGACACTGTTGAAGACTGTAACAATGCATTGCGTGGAGGTCATCACGACTTCCTAGTGCTGCAAATGAACATACGAAGTATCAGAAAAAACTTTGATGAATTTTTACTGTACCTAAATCAATTGGAGCCGGCTCCGGGTTGTGTGGTGCTGACGGAAACATACACTAATGAATTGGAGTGCAACATACCCTGCTATACGGGTTACTGCACTAATCGCGTAATTAATAAAAACAGCGGTATTGCGGTGTATGTGCATAATAGATATTCTAATATTATTGTCAAAGAAGATACTAATATTGATTTGTGCGACTGTCTCCGACTACAGGTTGACATCGGTGGGTCTTTAAGGGTACAAATCATTGCTATTTATAGAACTCACGGTTCTGCTATGAGTGATTTTATTACTCAACTGAGACACAGCCTGCTGAATACTCATAATATCATGACAGTTATTGTAGGCGATTTTAACATAAATATAGCTGATAACTCTGTTTGTAACCTGAAGGATGAGTTTCTTAGTATGATGGCTGAGCAAAACTATAAATCGTGTGTAAACAGCTACACCCGGGAGGTCCCTGGACAGCAGCCTTCTTGTATAGATCATGTGTGGTGTAACGTCAAGCATACTGAAATAGTTAGGAGTGTTGTATGGAGGATAAATGTTACTGATCATTATGCGTGCCTCTTTAGAATACAACTCAAAGCCACAAAAAGAATAACATATCCAACACCTAAAGAGATTACTAAAGTCAATTACAATAATTTAATAGAATATGCTAAACAATTAAATTGGAGCCAATTGTATAATACTACCGATGTCGACATTATGTTTAGGTATTTTGAAGATATGTTAGCACATTGCGTAAATCTTGCATCCCATAAAACGGGCTTGTCTTGCAATAACAAAACTAGACGGCTGAAACCATGGATCACGCGGGGATTGTTGGTATCGGTTAGGCATAAACAGAAGACATTCATACTTACCAAAAGATACCCCAACAATGAAGGTCTACTAAAATATTACAAAAAATATAGAAATCAATTATGTTTACTAATTAGAAAGTCAAAAAACGAATATTTTGCTGAAAAGATTAGGTATTCCCAAAATGATAGTAAAAAGATTTGGTCGACAATAGATGAGGCGACAGGTAGAGAAAAGAAAAAGGTAGATATAAAATACATCAACGACGGAGTTGTTCGTATTCATGTGTCGGACAGGCGGGAAGTAGTAGCTAATATGTTTAACAAACATTTTTCTAGTGTCGGAAACAATCTTGCTGAAAGAATTCTCTCGGGTGGTGCCTCCCCTTCTGTCTGCCCGACGATTGCTGACGGCGGGGCAAATTGCTCGATTGCATCTTTTGAAGAAGTAACACAAAGCGAGATCGAACGTATAATCACAGGTATGAAAGGGGATTCTGCTCCTGGCTTCGACGGGATCACAAAAAAGATACTAACTACAATAAAACCGTGTATCATTGAACCGTTAACATATATCATAAACGTTTGTCTAAAGACTGGAATTTTTCCTCAAAATTATAAAACTGCAATAGTTACACCCATTTTTAAGTCTGGTGAACGTGGAGAATTAAATAATTATCGTCCAATCTCGCTTGTCTCATGCATTGCCAAGATTATTGAGAGGATCATTAAGAACAGGTTATTGGATTATCTTACCAAGAACAATATTATAAATAAGGGGCAGTTTGGTTTTATGCCCGGCCTGGGAACTAGTGATGCCATATCTGCTTTTACTTCTGAGGTTTACGGTGCCCTGGATGCTGGTGAGAAATGTGCGGGAATATTCATCGACCTGAGAAAAGCTTTCGATAGTGTATCACATAACTTAATGATTGCCAAATTGAAAAACATCGGAGTTACGGGTAAAGCTTTATCACTCTTTGAAAGCTATCTTAAGGATCGAAGGCAGGTTACTAAAGTCAATTGTACTTTCAGTCGACCGGAGACTTCGGAATACGGGATCCCACAAGGGACGGTCCTGGGACCGATTTTGTTTGTCATTTATGTAAATGATATGTTCTCCCTCCCCATTAATAGTAGAATAATTGCTTACGCGGACGATACGGTGCTTATTACTAAAGGTAAAACATGGCTTGAAGTTGAACACATTGCAAATAGTGATATGGTTGTATTAAAAAGTTGGTTTGATCGAAACCTCTTATCATTGAACACGGAAAAAACTGCGCTTGTTCCATTTGCCGTTAACCGATCCGGTGAACCCTCAGGTCTAAGCGTGTGTGTCCACTCATCGCAATGCGGGAACACCCAGTGTGACAGATCTTGTGCGAGACTTAGTTCACTAAAAGAAATAAAGTACCTCGGAGTTCATATCGATACTAATATTAAATGGAAAACACACATTGAGAAAACCGTTAAAAGGCTGAGGAAACTGATTTACATTTTTCTAGAACTCAGAAATTTTCTCCATGAGGCCCACTTGAGATCTGTGTACTTTGCGTTGGCTCAGTCAGTGATCCAGTATGGTATCATTGGCTGGGGGGGAGCATATCCGACCAACTTGGCACCACTGTGTATAGCTCAAAGGCTGTTATTAAAAATAATGTTTAAGAAGCCCATTGACTACCCGTCGAGAGAGCTATATTCAGAGGCAAAAGTTTTAACGGTCGACAGCTTATACGTGCGGTCTGCGATACTTCAGGTGTTCAAGGAACATAGGACTTCTCCTGTGAGACGAGAAATATCAAGCAGTAGAGTCTTAAGACTAATAAATAAATTGCCCATACCGTTGTGCAGGAAGGATATAGCACAGCGGCACTATTCATACCTAGGAATAAAACATTTCAATGAACTACCCAATGAAGTGCGATCCGTTCTTTGTTATGAGAGGTTCAGGGGATGTGTAAAGGAATATGTTGTAAAGACAAATATGAATACAATATGAAATGCGATTGATAGTGATGTGATTCTAGGGTGGGAAATGATTTATAAGAAGTGAAATTTTGCATGTCTTGTATTTTTGGTTTATTTTTTCTGATAGATATGTGTGTGTGTGTGTGTGTGTGTGTGTGTTTATGTGGGTGTGTGAGGATGTGTTCGCGGCTAAAGGAAAGTGAGGACCTTAACATGACAAAAACCCCTATTGTGAGGACACATGCGATTGTGAGGACGTCCCCATAATATTTAAAAGCCGACTCAAAGGTACCGTTCGAATCCTCGTGATGTGATTGGTTGACTGCTGAAATATGGGCGGATTCTATTTTTGGACCCACAATCCGCATTTTTTTCTAAAAAAGTTGACACATGGTTAAAAAGTAGTTCAGGCGTGTCACCACCACGTGGCGCCACCGAATTCAAGAGTGTATTACTTTTGAAAAATACCACTAAAACGGGGACTCACAGGTAGGTCCCCATTTTATATGGAATTGGTACTGAAATGTTACACTCATTTGAAACGTGGCAACGCCGCACAAATATTCGCATCGGACCTCTTGATTACGCAGAACAGAGATTGTCTAACCATGGTATGATGTAGGATCTGATTTTTTTTTACCTTTTAATTCAGAAGCATTTTAAGTTATCGAAAAATATTTTTTTTAATACGATTATTAAGTTATTAATTGTCTATGGATATACATATAATATTCACAATAAAATATTAAAGTTCAAGATATATTTCGATCATATTTTTTAAAGTGAAGGTCTAATCGTGATTAGATGGAAGAAATCACTTCTATAGTGATAATCTCGCCATTACATATCATCTTTAATTTGTGTGTTTTGTTTATGTTTATAATTATGGTATTTGATGATGTGTGAAAAGAATAAATAAATGAATGAAAAAGTCTATTTTGTTTACTTTAAAACTGTTATTAAAAAGTATAAAATACGGTTTGTGGTTGGGAATATTCAGATATCCATGGTCTATATATTAAAATACCTGTAATTAACTATAAATGCAGGTGTATCGATTATCCTACTGATAATATCTTACTACGAATGCTTTGCTTGGTATTTTGAACTCTTTATATAAATTATTGAAAATGTAAACAATAAAACGTTTATAATTCTTTAATTAAAAAAACACATTTATTAAAAACTTTTATAAAAATAAGCATGCAATAACAAAAGAAAGTATTCATAATTGTGAAATAAATTAATTTAAAAAAAAATTTGAGCAAAAATGTGTTTGGATAGAAGAAATTACTTCTATATAAATAATCTCACCAGTACACGTCATCTTATGTTTTTCTGTATTTTCTCTAATGAATTGAGAAATAAATGATAAAATTAAATGATATTGATAATGATAATAATGAATTAAATGATAAAAAAATAAACTGACTAACTGAACCTACTGAAATATGACCATTTCAATTGATCTGACACATAGTATCATTAATTTCGATTTGAACTTATGAAAATGTAAAAACATTTATTATAGTCAATACCTAGTAAAACATTAGTAACGTTACGATAATTATTAATAAACATACAACAAAATTACGAAAAACTGAAAAACAAATTCAACTAAAGCCTACCTAAGACTATTTTAGTAGACAACAGTAACTACTGGATGATTAAAATGATAAAATATAATCCAATAAAAACACTACATATCATTAATTTCGATTTGATCTTTTTAAAATGTAACAATATTTATTATAGTCAATACCTAGTAAAACATCAGTAACTTTACGATAATTATTAATAAAAATACAACAAAATTACGAAAAACTGAAGAACAAATTCAACTAAAGCCTACCTTAGACTATTTTAGTGGATAACAGTACCTACTGGATGATTAAAACGATTGAAATATGACGCAATAAAAATACTTAGTATCATTAATTTCGATTTGAACTTTTTAAAATGTAACAGTATTTATTATAGTCAATACCTAGTAAAACATTAGTAACTTTACGATAATAATTAATAAACATACAACGAAATTACGAAAAACTGAAAAACATATTCAACTAAGGCCTACCTAAGACTATTTTAGTATATAACAGTACCTACTAGATGATTAAAACGATTGAAATATGACGCAATAAAAATACTTAGTATCATTAATTTCGATTTGAACTTTTTAAAATGTAACAGTATTTATTATATTCAATACCTAGTAAAACATTAGTAACTTTACGATAATAATTAATAAACATACAACGAAATTACGAAAAACTGAAAAACATATTCAACTAAGGCCTACCTAAGACTATTTTAGTATATAACAGTACCGACTAGATGATTAAAACGATTGAAATATGACGCAATAAAAATACTTAGTATCATTAATTTCGATTTGAACTTTTAAAATGTAACAGTATTTATTATAGTCAATACCTAGTAAAACATTAGTAACTTTACGATAATAATTAATAAACATACAACGAAATTACGAAAAACTGAAAAACATATTCAACTAAGGCCTACCTTAGACTATTTTAGTATATAACAGTACCTACTAGATGATTAAAACGATTGAAATATGACGCAATAAAAATACTTAGTATCATTAATTTCGATTTGAACTTTTTAAAATGTAACAGTATTTATTATAGTCAATACCTAGTAAAACATTAATAACTTTACGATAATAATTAATAAACATACAACGAAATTACGAAAAACTGAAAAACATATTCAACTAAGGCCTACCTAAGACTATTTTAGTATATAACAGTACCGACTAGATGATTAAAACGATTGAAATATGACGCAATAAAAATACTTAGTATCATTAATTTCGATTTGAACTTTTAAAAATGTAACAGTATTTATTATAGTCAATACCTAGTAAAACATTAGTAACTTTACGATAATAATTAATAAACATACAACGAAATTACGAAAAACTGAAAAACATATTCAACTAAGGCCTACCTAAGACTATTTTAGTATATAACAGTACCTACTAGATGATTAAAACGATTGAAATATGACGCAATAAAAATACTTAGTATCATTAATTTCGATTTGAACTTTTTAAAATGTAACAGTATTTATTATAGTCAAAACCTAGTAAAACATTAGTAACTTTACGATAATAATTAATAAACATACAACGAAATTACGAAAAACTGAAAAACATATTCAACTTAGGCCTACCTAAGACTATTTTAGTATATAATAGTACCTACTAGATGATTAAAACGATTGAAATATGACGCAATAAAAACACTTGGTATCAATAATTACGCAAAACTGAAGAACAAATTCAACTAAAGCCTACATTAGACTATTTTAGTAGATAACAGTACCTACTGGATGATTAAAACGATTGAAATATAACGCAATAAAAACACTAAGTATCATTAATTTCGATTTGAGCTTATTAAAATGTAAAAATATTTATTATAGGTAGTCAATACCTAGTAAAACATCAGTAACTTAATGATAATTATTAATAAACATACAACAAAATTACGAAAAACTGAAAAACAAATTCAACTAAAGCCTACCTAAAACTATTTTATCTACAATACCTATAACTAAAACAAACGCTAACTAAATTCATTGAGAAACAAAACTCAATGAAGAACCGAAAATGCAACGTTGCCACTTATTATTCGACCTAGTGTATTTTGCCGTACGATTTGTATAGTAAAGTGAGGACGTCGTGTAAATTAAAAACTTATTTCTAATAAAACGAGGACCACGTGTGTCTTGGAGTCTACCATTTCCCTAAAATGGAGACGGTCCCCACAATATTTACCGTCTTCACAAGCCGTATTTTTGTCATGATTTTTGAAGCCCCCTATCTCTGTCTCAAGCGAGTGTATAAAATACTCGAATAGACAGGTATGCTAGCAAGAGAGAGCACTACATTGCCGATGAGTTTACACTCGCCTAAGTCGATCGGAAAGGTAGGTCCGCATAATCGGGATTTTAGTTCAAGTCCTCACAATACTTGATTACGCGAACAAGGGTGTGT